>OX402573.1:3022500-3303887 GCA_948098915.1 Lampropteryx suffumata | reverse complement strand
CGTTTCTTGCTTCGTCTAGATATGAAATTTTATGAGTGATGCCAGAGCTAGCCAGAAAAGACGGAATTAAAATTTATTCAACCAATTAGTGTCAAACTGTCTAGTGCTGTAGACAGAAAACAAAAACGCCGTGAGGGAAAAAATTTAAATTTTGCGAATACCTAAGCCTCCTAATTTGACAGGTAGGGAGGCATGCAGCCATGCCTTGTCATCCAGATGAATATTCAAAACCGAAGATAAGGTGTCCTTTATTATGTTGTCTAAGCCTTCCACAAGCTCGATGCTTAGTTGACTCTAAATGCCAAGTCCGAGAAGAATTGACAAGAAACTCGCCCTGGCTCTAGCGCTGGTTGTCTTGGTTTGTATATTCCGTCTTGTAACTCCCATAAAACCTAATACAAGGTAACACATTGAAAATCTGTCAGCTAACTTTCAGAAGGCGAGCAACATGACTTTCCTATTCAATATTAGATCATCATTGGCCTTAGTTCATCGGTTGAAGGTGATTTAAGGCATCAGTCAAGTTACCGAGCAGTTATTTGTAATTGAAAACTTTCGTTCATGGATCCACTCCAGCAAGCTGAGGTAGGTGAAGTTTTCTCTCCACTGACACCACTCTGCCTGGAATTATGTTCGATAGCGCAGGCCTTCCCAGATACCTACACTAACCTCTTTATTAGATCACATAAAATATAATACGCTTTCTTTATAAAATTCATCAATGTGTGTTTTCTTAGGGAAAACTTAGGATTAAACTAAACTTAGGAACTTAGGGAATCCTATTGATGCACGTATAGTTTAATCTATGTCAATTTCATATAAATGATAAAGTGAAGCTACTGTAAGAATAATAATAAATAAATAATAATAATAAAAAAATCCGGACATAGCACATAGTATCATCTGGCCCCAAAGTTAGCAGAATATTATTTGAATATTTCTCTCAAAGACTCTAAAATTGCTGAAAATTTCATATGATATGGCATAGTAAGTTGGCTCGACGCTCTAGTTTTTGGCCAAGTTCTAACTTTGTCACTTGTCTAGTGCTTACCTTACCTTAAAGTTTCGCCATACTCAGCAAAACGAATATTTCGAAAGTCCTTGGATGCGCAAATTTGATTTTTTTGTGTACAATCTTACATAATTATTATAATCCTTCTAATCCACGTATTATTTTTAAGCTACGTCCATTATTTCAATAAAATCTTGCTGGAGTAACGTTGAAAACGTTCCTCTAGTAAAATCTAGTCTATCTAGTCTAATCTAGTAATCTAGTAGTAGTAATGATCGTGAACATTTACACAAAACAATGTTCTAATTATCTGCATTCTCGAAACTCTGAAATTAGTCAAAATTTTCTAAGCGTAATGCACACACACGGCCTGAACCATGTTCACCCGTGACGTGACTACGTAGCCGTCACTACCAGCTAAGCAAAGCTTGACAAACGACCAACAAAAAGGAAACAGAGACATCGTAAACCGAAACATGGTGCTTTGCCATCGTAAGTTTGCTTTTTATTTGCAAGCTGTACCTTACTCAGTAGCTAACAGGCCGCCATTTAGGACGCTTGCTTAATTTTATCACAATGTTATATTGCAAGTGTTTTTTTCTGTGAAAAACATGTGTTTCGATGCAGAGCTTTATTGTTGATATACAAAATCATCCATGTTTATAGGATAGTGCGTGGGAAGATTATTGCGACAGTAATTTGCAAGTTAAATGTTTCGACGAAAATAGGTAAAAACGTTTGTAAGAATCGTATTTCTTGAACTTACAAATCTGAGACTTTGTGTTATGCTTTGATATAAATTATAAAATATGTTTGGATTTTTGAACAACCCTTAAACAAATAAATGAGGGTTTAAAATTAGTATGGGGACTTTTTAAGGTGTGATTTGATTAAAATTTGGTTTGCATACCATAAATACCAAATAAACAGACATGTACTTCAAGTTTTCCCGAAACATGCCTTAAGAAAGGGTGCAATAGGGGTTTAAAATTAGTATGAGAACTTTACAACGCGTATAGCAATGTACCTACTTGAAACTTGGTTGGCATGAAATACAAAATAAATGGACACACGTTTAAAGGTCAAGACAACCCTTGTAAAGTGAAAGGATGTTGTAGAATACTATCACTTATTCTGTACATTGCTGTAATTAGGTATTTTTAAATAAATGTTCCCACATTCATTGTAGTGTAAAAATCAGAAATCGTCTAACGATTAAACCTCAACCAGTCTATTAAAAATGTTTTAAAATATGATACTTATCATCATTTCCCGCCTCATCATATCTCGCTAAATGGGGTCTAAACATGTTTCGTTTTACCATTTCCCTTTATCAGCCGGCATCTATTGAGATGAGTTATGCTTTTTAGTACTGACTCACGCCTAGTCACATCGTACGCCTAGTCACATCGTACGCCTAGTCATATCGTATGCCTAGTCACATAGTACGCCTAATCACATAGTAGGGTAGACCGGGGTCACTAGTAAAACGTGGCAATAGTACCATTGTGAATATTTCAACTACTAGGCGACCTGTTGTGTGTGCGTGAGCCGGGGGCACGCGCCTTACGTGTCGCGACTTGCTCACTAGTCGACAGCGCGCTTGCTGCGAAACGGAAGTTTGCAGGAGCATTTGTTTATTTTCAAGCACCCAAGGTAATTTTTTTTGCTATTTCGGTTGCTCTGTCACTCGGTGGTTACTGTGTTTCATGTAATTATATTTTAACCACGCGTTTACCTAGGTATCCAGCCCTAGAATTCCCAATATTGTGTGTCTAAAGCTCAACGGTGTTCCGAAGTATTTAGTTATTTCTCCAAAATCTATACTTGGGGTCAATTGTACCATCGTCTCTGGGGACAGTTGTAACGGTACAATGAACCCCGTGGTACAAATGACCCCTAATATAATTTATTTAAGTATAATATTTAGTTAATTTTAAGTTAACTAATTAGTTAAAGCGTTTAATTAGCGTTAGGTACTTACTTATACTTAACTTTTTTTAGATGCCACGGAACAGAAAAAGGAAAACAGTTCGGGCGTCTAAAAGTGTTCTGTTTTACGAACCGGCATACCTTGAGATTGTGGAAAAAAAACGAACGATACGAGCTGCTGCGAAAATGTTTGACTCTGCCATGTATCTCTTATGCGCTTTATTAAAAAGAAAAAAGCCAACCCTGAAGCTGTCATCACAATGGGATATAATCCAGCAACAAAAGTGTTTACAGAGGAACAAGAAATAAACATTTCCGAGTATTTGGTAAAAACTGCAAATATATATTTTGGTCTAACACCAAAGGAAGTAAGGCGACTAGCTTTTGATTTGACTGTCAAGTACGATTTAAAGTAGTGAAGTAAAGTAAAAGTAAGTAAAGTAAAGAAAAGAAAGTAAAGTAAAGAAAGTAGTGAAGAGGAATATTTTTGCGTTGTTTGCATGAAACCATATCGTGCCAGTAGGCCTAATGAAACTTGGGTTCAATGTACTGAATGCAAAATGTGGGCTCACTAAGAATGTACACCCCAGGAAGCAAACTATGTCTGCCATAACTGCGAATCTAACTAGGTACTTAACTGTATTTTGATGGGTACCTCACTAAAATGTTAGAATTACTTGGAAGTCTAAAATTCTAATTTTACAATTAATATTAAAAAAATATCTTCAATACTATAATTATAATTTTGTTTGAATTAAGTATAAAAATGAGTGCAAATTAGGTTAATAATTAAGAGATAGTTTAATATTGTTATTTTAAACACTCTGTCGTCATATTAATATGATTTAGTGGATTTCGCCATCTTTGCAGTCAATTTTACTGGGTAGATAATGATTTTACTTAATGTTAACTTAAAGTTTAACAGGGGCAATTGTACCAGGGGTCAATTGTAACTCCATAGAAAATAATACCTGTCAATTATTTACAATAATTTTAGATATTATAAGCTATTTCTTAACTCTTAATCAAAGCTTAGACCAGAGTGATTATGCCAAAATATAAGAATTTGCATTATTTGTGTTTAAAGTGGAGAAAACTTAATTTAAATTTTTTTTAGTTTTATCTTGAGAATTTTGTAGAACTGTTCCTAAAACTTAAGTTCCTAATTATAAAGACTGATTAATAAGTGCCAAAATAACAAATATACGATATTATAGTTATGATTCAATAATTCGTTTGTTTTTTGTTTCCTTTTAAATTTTTGGTACAAGTGACCCAGAGTAGGGGTCAATTGTAGCACTCGACCTGTCATCATTCTTACCTAATTTTCCCTATGTTCTGTAAGCCCTACGTAAAATTCAACAAAATGGTTTGTAGCTATTGAGTTCAGGTTCCTAGAAACATAATCATTATAGTAAAATACCCAACTTGATTTAGTACAATCGTTCGAAAACCAAAAAGTGTTACTATTGCCCCCGGTCTACCCTACGCCTAGTCACATTGTACGCCTAGTCACATCGTACGCCTAGTCACATCGTACGCCTAGTCACATCGTACGCCTAGTCACATCGTCTTCGGCAAAATCCATGATCTTTTCTTTGGCCCAAATAAAAACTTAAAGCATTTTCAACGTTTCAAACAAGTTTGTGTGCGCATAATTCACAGAGGCATACGCATACTCATCTCTGTCGTATCGTGCGAATGTTGCTGATTGCGTTTCGTTACATAATATATGTTTACTAAAAACTGGAAACCATTTGTTTTACTCTGGATATGATCTCCAACACAGAATCCTTCTTCTTATTGTCACTAGTTATTTCAAACTAGTTTAGTGAAAGAATTAAAGTGCGATTAAACTCGTACATGAGCTGTTTGTCGATGATGAGTTACATGGGGTACAAATTCCATGACGAGACAAGGACGAGTTTCTTGCCAGTTCTTCTCGGGCTAGGGGGAATTGGCAACTAAATTCACCTAGTATGTAAGACCAGCTGACCCGGCAAACGTTGTTTAAAAATATATTTTTTTTGTTTCCTATGTTACTTCTAATACCTCCAAGAATATGTGTACAAAGTTTCATGATGATCGGTTAAGTTGTTTTTGCGTGAAAGCGTAACAAACAAACTTACATTCACATTTATAATATAAACTAGCTGACCCGGCAACCTTACGAAGGTTGCCGGGTCAGCTAGTTTAAATAAATCAATAAATTAAAATAATTTGTTTTTCTTATTTACTCACCTTTTAAACCTTCCCTGGACTACAACAAACATTTCAACACCAAAATCAGCTAAATCAGTCCAGCCGTTCTCGAGTTTTATCCAGACTTACGAACAGCAATTGATTTTTATTATATGGAAGATATTAGAATTAGGATGTTTCAAAGTGATCCTTGTGTTGTATTGAATAAAATATCTTTTGACTTTGACTTTGACATGTATAATTAAGATGAGTTTTTTTAAGTTTAAATGGAATCAGTTATCAGAATCAACGCACGGCAGACGATTCTTTTATTTAGATGATCCAAGAATATCTTGTATTGAATTGTATTGAATAAAGATGTTATGTCATTAAATTTGTATTTAAATAGTCCAGGAATCTCCAAGTTTGCTCTTGGAGCATTTGCTCTTGCTCTTGCATCAGGTTTTTTTTGGGTTATTACAGTTTCATGATTAGGTTGAGATTTGCACGAAATCAAACCAAATCATCAAGTCAAAAATGCAATAATTCACGTACATTGACGACCTCTGTGGCTCAGTGGGCTTAGGTCCGGTTGAGACGCAAAAGGTTGCGGGTTCGATTCCCGCCGCGGGTCAAATGTTTGTATGATCTGCAAGTATTTGCGTTTCTATGTATAATATGTATGTATTTACGAAATAAAAGTATATAAGTAGTGTATCAGTCATTTGGTACCCATAACATAAGCTCTGCTTACTTTGGGGCCAGATGATGCTGTGTGAATTGTTCGGTATTATTATTATTATTATTATTATAACTTTGTAAACACTCTTTCATTAAACAAACTCTAGACACCCTGTATAGAGACAGAGCTAAACCACTTGATAATATCCCTAACATGGTTATTAAGTAATAAATATTATCTACGTTCTTAGGTATAGTTATAAACAAGCGATGCTGACTGTCTGTCTGAATGATAAACCGATGCACCGATGAAAATATGGAGTTACATTTTTATTCCCACTTGTCATTTTTAAACGCTCGATGAAGTTTTATCCATCCTTGTCATTCAAATGTCCATGGAAAGAGATGGCAACAGTTTTAGAACACTTTCCAGCTGATAATGTTTTAGTAACATGAATACCTAATACATGCCTAATACGGATAGATTTAAAAGTAGATTATTTTTGGCCGTTTTGCGAAATAAACATTACGCTCTTAATTTATTTTACCCGAATTATTTCTGGTTTTATTTGAAATTTTGGTGACTGTATTCAAATAAAGCTAGAGTTATTGACTCGGGTGTGAATAATTAGAATAAAAATTTTGTGTTTCTTTGTAAATCGAGCAAAAATAATCCGTACCTATAATTATTTTATAAAAAAGACGCCATTTTTATTAAATAACAAACGACGAACGATAAGATACGACTTTGTGGCATCTTAATATAAACAATCTAAATACTTGACATTGGCAAAATTGACATCATTATGACACATGCAATTAACGAAGACAAAGAAGAAGATTTGAATGTAAAAGATGACAGGGCATGGCAAGTCAATTGCATATGCTAGTTATAGACAATAAAGTACGAATTTAGTACGAAATGTTATAAAAAGGCCATACAACCATTTTTCACCGTTACATTGTCAGTCAGAAACTTTTTAATACATAAGTAATAAGTACATTAATAAACTCAAGGACATAAATAAAACTAATTAAGAAAATCTAAAATGATAGAAATAGTTTTGGTTCTAGCGTTAAGCGTAGTGGTCCTACTATACCGGCTATCAACAAAGAATTACGATTACTGGGCGAAGAGAAACATCAAACATGACAAGCCATTGCCGTTCTTTGGAAACCACCTCCTCAACTTCCTTCAATTGCGTAGCAAACCAGACATTGGTATTTATTTATACAACAAGTATAAAGGAGAAAAGTTTGTAGGATACCACAAAGGGATGAACCTCGAACTGTACATAATGGACCTGGATATCATGAAACGCATACTTACAACGGATTTCGATACCTTCAACAGTCGAGGGACTATAGCAAAAGCAGATTGTGATCCTCTGATGAAAAATCTATTTTTCGTCGATGGAGACGAATGGCGGGCTATGAGGCAAAAATTAAACCCAGCTTTCTCACTAAGCAAGGTAAAGGCTATGTTTCCATTGCTGCTCCAGTGTACCGATGAACTAGTAGCCACATTGCAGCAACTGACAGAAGGCCAGGAAGAAGTTCACATGAGTGAGCTGATGGATCGCTTTCCCCTTCAGTTCGTAGGCACCGCTGGATTTGGCATTGAACTCAACACACTAAATGCTGAACATTCTAAGTTTGCAGACCTCGCCAGAGCCATATTCACGAGAACAAAGTTGCAAGTTTTTTTGATTGTTTTTGCTGAACTATTTCCCGTGCAGTTATTCAGACCGAAGTTTGTGCCGCAGGAGTTAGAAAATATATTTTATGACATGGCTAAAAGAATCCGAAAGCAGAGGAACTTTAAGCCAAGCGGTAGAAACGATGTAATGGATACAATTTTGAAGGTGGAAAATGAAAATCAACAACAACCGATGGAAAGCGAGGATCAAGATAACCTTAACTTTGCTGCAGCACAGCTGTTCTCTATACTATTAGGAGGGTTTGAAACCACGTCTCTATCCATCTGCTTCACATTGCATCAGCTGGCGTACCATCCAGAAATACAGAAGAAAATTCAAAGAGAAGTAGATAACGTCATGTCTAATTACGATGGTAAACTAACGTATGAAGGCATAGGAAAAATGTCCTACCTGGAAATGGCATGGAAGGAATCGTTGCGAATGTTTTCACCCATTAATGGCTTATCAAGGGAATGCGAAAAGAGGTACACCATTCCTGGTACAGATCTCACGTTAGAACCTGGAGTTCGGATCTACTTCCCGTCTCAAGCTATCCACATGGACCCCGAATACTTCGACAACCCTCACGAATTTCGTCCGGAGAGGTTCGCACCGGGAGAGGAGAGTAAAATGGGCCTCAAATACTCACCTTTTGGCGAGGGTCCAAGAAAATGCGTAGGTATGAATACATTACCTACATAATTATACATACCCAAATTAATTAAGAAATTGACTGAAATTGACTGACTGAATTGTGACTATGACACCATTCATATCTATGAATGGTGTGTCATGTCAACTTCATGAGAGACACAACCATTTTAAGAGTTTAAAGGTTTTAATTCTAGGATTTTCTCTTAATATGCTCGTTTACAAAACTGACAACCTCGCACATAATATTGATGGAGGGTTTCCACTTCTGTTCATACCGAGGAAGAACTAGACAGATTAACCCATTGTTACTAACCTGATACCCTACGTAACGACTATTTACAAACAGTCGCTTCTATAAGTTGAATTACTTAGCATTACAACGACCTCTGTGACGCAGTGGGCCGAAGCCCGGCTGAGACGCAGAATGTTCCGGGTTCGATTACCGCCTCGGGACAAATATTTGTATGATCTGCAAGTATTTGTCTCAAGTCTGGTGGTTTCTATGTATGTATACATAGAACAACCAGATGTATAAGTATGTATTTACAAAAAAATATGTTTTATAAGTAGTATATCAGTCATGTGGTATCCATAACACTAGCTCTGCTTACATTGGGGCCAGATGATGCTGTGTGAAATCCAATATTTATTATTATTGGAACGAAGTTCCTTACCGCGGGTTGGCGAGGGGACCTAGCCGAGAAAAAACGTAACGCGTTACGAAAAACAGTAAGGGAAAGAAAGAAAAATAAATAATAGTTTAAAAAAACTAAAAAACACGCTTTATATAGAAAACCACTCTTATTTTAAATAAAACATTTTTTTTTACTTACATTTATTAAAATTTATTTTCTATTTTTTAGTTTGGTTTTCTATATAAAGTGAGTTTTTTAGTTTTTTTAAACTATTTTTTATTTTCTACTTTTCAGTTTTAGGATAATCAGTTTTTTTTTTTTTTTTCGAATTATTGCATTGCCATTGTCTTTGACAGGTGTGCAAAATTTGAATGAAATCCGGCCGTTTAAAGTGGGTCAAACTCGCGTCCTAAGGAGTCGGTTACAAACATACAAACATACATACAAGTGAATCTAATATAAAGCGTATAATGAAGGAGACCGATAACTAATCTCCCACATATATATATGTATTATGAATTATGAATTATGTATATATATCTCCCATAATATATATATATATATATATATATATATATATATATGTGTGTGTGTGAATTAATATTATTTTTTAACCTACTTCAAAAAAAGGAGGTTACTCAATTCGATTCGTATATTTTTTTTTATGTGTGTTCGCGGATAACTTCTTCGTTTATGAACCGATTTTGATGATTATTTTTAAGGGAACCAGGATCTTATGATGGCATCCTAGAGAAATCGAGGGGAACTTTCAAAAATCGTAGTGGCGACTAGTGCGTTTTTTTATTTTTTATTAAAGTATTTGAAAGCACTACTATTTAATGAAGGTCTGGAGTCGATCTGATGATGGAGCCGAAAGTCAGTCGAGGGAACTCCTCAACGATTTACAGCAAATTACCAAGTGTTTGGGCTTGATTCTTATGTATTGATGAGAACTGTACACCTAGATGGGTTATGACTGTCATTAGGGGTTTGATGATTAAGACGAAGGACAGTCAAGGGAACTCCTCAACGTTTTACAGTAGCTACCTTGTGTATATACATGAAGTCGGTTGTCTTTTTAGTTTTTAAAACGTAATTATTATTTACTACCTGGATGACCGAGCTTTTTTCGGTATAAAAAACGGATAAAACGACGTTTTCTAAAAATGAAACCTAGTTAGATCGATTTATCGCCCCCGAAACCCCCTGCATACCAAATTTGACAAAAATCGTTAGTCGTTTCCGAGATTCAGATTATATCGAAACCTACATATATACAAGAATTGCTCGTTTAAAGGTATTCGATTAGATAAGAGGGCACCCTCCAGAACGAAGTCCCTTTAATTTTTATATATAAAAATTAAAGGGACTTCGTTAATTTTTATATATAAAAATTAAAGGGACTTCGTTCTAAACGCGTGTCCCGCGACACGTGCATTATTTATTTATTTATTATTACGCACTGACCAAATGATATCGGAACAGATAGCGGTTAATGAAACGTTTTTTTGTCATGGGTATTTTTTACTAAATAAAATAAATCAATAAATAATGCCGGACATTTCACACGGCATCATCAGATAACTAATATACTACCTACATACTTTTTTTTTGTAAATAAATACATATTATACATAGAAACACCCAGACCCGAGACAAAAACTCGCAGATCATACAAACATTTGTCTCGCGGCGGGAATCGAACCCGCAACCTTCTGCGTCTCAGCCGGACCTTAACCCACTGCGCCACAGAGGTTGTCTACAATAAATATAAATCTTATTTAGGGGTCACCGAGATTTAGTTAAATGGGTCTTAGACAAATACGAGTAGGTAAGATCTTAGTTAGTAGTGTCTTCTGCACTGTATGCTGTAGGGATCAATTTCTTCCTAGGACAAATATTTGAGTTATAAATTTTAGATGTTTTTTCTGTGTCTGAGCTATAAAGTATATATTGTGTGTATAGATAAGGCTATGTTATCTGTATGGTTTTATATTGTTAATAAACAGAATTCGTATGATTGTTTGCAACCATCATAAGTTTTATGTGTGAGAAGAAATACTTATTGCAACATTTTACTTGTGTGCGTGCGGCGGTTTTATTGTAAGCTGACTCATCCGTGCAATGTGAGATAAACTAATCTTATGTAAACTAATCGACGTATGGGACGATACGTCCGCTCTGTCATGCGTTCGACTGGTTAAACACAAGTTGATTAACAGATCCAACTGTACGGTACGGGCATGCACAATTTTCAATTTAATTTAATTTGTTACCTACTGTTAATGTCTTGCTTTCGTTTTTTAAACGACTACAAAAAAAGAGAAGGTTCTCAATTCGGTTGTTTTTTTTACCTCATAACTTTATCATTTATGAATCGATATAAAAATTATTTTTTTATGTGAAAGGGTCTTGATTCCGATTGTTCCTATAGAAATTACATCAAAATCAGTTTAGTTGGTTTTTAAATCAAAATAGGTTATCCAAGTAAATCCAAGTTTTAAAACGTAATTTTTTACATGCTTTGCTTTATGTGTGTACTAAATAAATGATTTTCTATTCTGTTTGACCAATGGCGACAACGGACTTGTGTGGATTGCGTCTATACTTCACGTCTATGCCACTTTGCATGTGGGAGTGAGATTAAACATTGGAAGGGCCTTCATTTTTATGCTGGACGGTCTCTACAAACGTTACTTAGTTTGAGGCTAGACGGTGTTATGTGAATTGTCCAAGGTTTTTATTATTTGAATGAGCCCATTTGTCCAACTTTAGTGACAAGACTAATGCATAGAGAAAAGTATTGTCTAGACATCGTTTATCGTTCAAGATTTGAATTGCACTATCGGTTAATAACAGCACGTCGACTCTGCGAAAGTAGATGTATTTTGTATATATGTATATGATATGGGTAGGTTAAATAAATGCACTGCTCTAATGAGACAGCGAGGTATAGGAGTAAACGAAAATATCATCTATGTATACAATTTTTAGATTTTTCTTGATTTTTCAGCTCCGATTTCGATAAAATTCCTTAAATGGGAAGCAAACAATACAAACAAAACAAAAAACAAAAAATACAAACAAAAAATAATTTTCCAAATCGGATCAGCGTCTTTGAGTAATCGGTGAACATACATAAAGATTCCGACGAATTGAGAAACCCTTTGAAGTCGGTTAAAAATCTGTTGAATTGACAATCGTTTCATTGTCAAATGCAATTATAGTATCGTCTGTTATGGTGGATTACGGTATCGATTATCAAAAGTAGGGTTTTGTAAAAATTATTGACATGATAAATTGTTTATCGATTTCACGAGTAGACGCCTTTCTGATTGTCGAAAGGCTGCACGTAAATAATTATAAATAAATAAAATATTGCTGGACAATGCACACAACACTATATAGCCCCAAACTAATCTTAGCTTGTAATATGGTGACCAGATGACTGATAGAATACATATATTTTTTTAAATATATACTTATAACACCCAAACACCCTCGGTCAGGGCTCTTGAAGTGTAGTTGGGTACTTGTGAGAGCACATAGTCTCAGGTATAGCCCAAACAAAAGTGAACTCCTCGTGTTTAAGGCAGGGAACAAACAACCTAAGTCTGTCCCTCCAGTCCAACTCAGAGGAGTACCCTTAAATAGAGTAACTAAATTTAAATACCCAACCCAATCTCCAAGACATTGGGTAATCGAGGACCTCAAAGGTAATGTGGTTGTAGAACGGGAGCGCAGGGCGTTGGCGGTGAGATGTAACATGTTGGCTCGGAGGTTCGCGAGGTGTACGTAAAGGAAATTTTTTAAAGAATTCTACCAGACGTTTTACACGAGCAGCCTCTGGGTTAACTGTACAATGAAATCTCTCAATGCTCTGCGCGTCCAGTACAATAATGGATTGAGGATGCTTCTGGGGATGCCTCCTTTCTGTAGCGCATCAGAAATGTGCACAAAATTCTGTGTAGATGGATTCCAGGCTATCATGCGGAAACGTATTGCATCCTTGATGCGCCGTGTGCGAGGTAGCACCAATAGCCTCTTAGTCACACCACCATACTTCTTCTTCTTATCGTGTCACTAGTTATTTATAACCAGTGTGGTGAAAGGATAAAAGTACGCCTCAGAGGCTCCTTTCGTGCACTTAGGTAAGCCTTAATGTAAGCTCTCGACCTTGCCGACAGGACCCACAGGAAAGACGAATCAGTACATGCGGTGTTGGTTCGGTTGCAGGTGCATAACGGCTGGCACCGAGCCGGGCTTGTTTCAAGTTTTCCTTCTCTATTGCTAGCTCTTCTGTTCAAAGCTTTACATATGGCTTCCAGAACCGCTATGTTTAATGTATGATAGGGTTAAGAAGTAGTTTTTAGATTTTTCAAAATGCATTTTTGTATGAACTTGTCTGAAATAAACAAATTTTTATTATTATTATACATTATACATAAACCTACTTTTAACTGTGACTGGAGAAGGGCGCTGGGAACCGGGATACAGATAATCTAGTCCGGCTCCTAGCGAACCAATTTTGTATTATAAGCATTATAAGTTATCTTGTAACTTGCTATTTATTTAAGTTCAATAAATTGTTTGATTTGATTATATGATTTGATGATTATGATAGACCATATACTCTCATATGATAACTACATGTGATGTTGGTTATCAGATATACCCATATTGTTTAGGTTTACATCGAACTATGTAGTTTATATATTTATTAGGTAATAACATTATATTTACTTTTTCAAAAAGCCGACTATCTACATAATTAAAAATGAATCCCTTGGCCGCCGTTCTCGTTCACGTTCAAGCCGTTCACACGTGATGCCGTGAGCATCACGCGTGAAGGGCTTGACTGCTTTCGCTAATTCTTTTTTTGTTGTTATTGACAGGCGAGGGTTTTTGTATAATTAAAAAAATTAAGCAAACTTATTAACTTTTCTAATGTAACCTTATGGCATTTAACATAACTGTCAGTCGTTTGAGAGTTATAGATTAAACCAATTCGAATTCAATATTCATAGTTAAACCAGGACAACGTCTGTCCGGTCAGCTAGTAGTCATATAAATGAGACACCATCTAAAATTTAATATCAAACAGAATCCCAGGCAGAGTGACGTCAATGGAGAGAAAACTTCACCCACCTCAGCTTGCTGAAGTGGATCCATGAACGAAAGTTCACGAAAGTTGAAAGCTCTGTAACTTTCCTGACCAATGATCCCAATGAGGCCAATGATGACGATCTAAAATAAATTGGGACGATTGTTTATCTGATTTATGTATAGAGTCTGCTGCATCAACTTTCCATGCGGTTTTGGAAGAGATCATACCATATATACAAAAATGGAAATTGACTCTCAGAATTCCCTGCGGTTTTCACCATACGTGAATGTTGTTTGAAAGAGAAGATTTAAGTAAAAAGTGGAAAAAACAAGCAGTTTCATGATTACCGTTTCTGCAGACTTCGCGAAAGGCACTCTTGATTTCAATGTGATGACGCATTTATTGAGAGGGCGGAGCAAATCAACATTAAATGTAGCAAAAAAATTTAAAGTTTTGTTAAATTTAAGAAAAAATCTGCCGAACTCACTGAAATACTTCAATATTTTTCTTGAGATAATAAAGTTGTTTGTGAAAAACTTAATGATCACTTTAACTCCGCCTTCTATTCCAGTAGTGTGTCGGCATTGCCTTCGTCGAGTAATCGTCAATGCCCTATTGATTTATATTCTTTGCTGTTGTCACTTTTTAATGTAAACAAGTATTTGAATATTGTAAATGTTAACAAAGTTGCAGGCCCAGTTAGTATTCCACCTACATTAATTCGCAATGGTTCTATACAACTATCGTTAACACTTTGGATTTTTTTAAATATGATCATTGCGTTTTTAACGTTGCCCGGTGGCTCTTCAGGGTTCGGATGTTATAAAAGATTCGTCAACACTTTAGGTGTATAATTCAGTGAGTGTGTTTAAAGTAACATATAAAAAGAGACAATTATTACAATAAAAACAGTCAATGTTTGTTAGCCGCGTTCTTCACTCCCGAAAGCGCACCGGTAGTCTTCGTTCCCTCGCGTCCCGTGTAGCGCCATCGCTAGTCGCCCGCGTCGGTGACGAGGAAACGGATGTGCCGTCGCCATCGCGGTATGGCAGATTCAGTCAGTAAAACTGGTCGTTTAGGGTGGCGCGTTATACGTTCTGGTTTAAAGCCTAAAATATGGAAGCGATCTTTTGTAATGCAGATATTAAAAAAAGGCGACAAGCACGACATAACGAACTATCGCCCAATATCAAAGTTATGCATCACTCCGAAATTGTTTGAACGTATTATTATTCACATATTATTTGCGGAACTTAGACCTCGCTTTGTTGAACAGCAAAATGGTTTTCTTAGTTTAAATTCTACAGAAACAAACCTATGTGAGCTACTTGATTTTATTTCTGATGCAATGGACAGTGGCTTTCAAGGCAATGTTTTATACACTGATTATTCAAAATTCTTCGATAAAATCTGCCACTATATCTTAGTTCAATCGATATCTTCTGGGTATGGGTATACAAGGTGATATCTTGCATTGCCTTGATTCTTATTTGAGAAACCGTAGCCAAGCGGTTACAGTCTAAGGTTTTTGCTCATCCTCTACTCCTGTCCCTTCGGGAGTGCCTCAGGGTTCTCACCCCGGCTCTCTTTTTTTTCATGTTTTCATTAATGATGTTGCTTTTATTTTTAAACGCTCTATATTTTAAGTTTTTGCTCTACGCTGATGACAAAAAAATATTTAAACTAATAAAAACTTCTGATGACTGTACTGAGCTACAAAGTGATTAAAACGCATTATGTGCTTATTGCAATTCAAATATGTTTACTCTTAGTACATATAAATGCAATGTTATTTCCTTTTTAGGAAAGGTTGAAACAATAGAGTAAGCTTATTCTGTAAATGGTCAGCGATTTGATAGAGTTTTCAAGGTTAGAGACTTGGGCGTTTACTTAGATTCTAAGCTATAACTTAATGTTCACATAGAAACTGACTGAAACTCCGCACGGAAGAAGAGAAACTTCGTAATGTGGAAATGAAAATAGCAAGAATACCACGCGCATGTACTTGGGATCTACCGACTCCCTCTCTTTCTCTCTCCTACTTTCTACCTTTGTTTATCTTTCTTTTTCTCTCCCTCTTGCGTTGGAATATTGGACGCTCGCGCTGGCCTGTAACAGGTATACTACGCGCATGCGTTCGAGTGTTACGCATTCACTCTCGCTCTGACTCTTTCAATTCCCCCTCCCCAGGATCGTTAAACGTTTAACACAACCTTGTTGGAAGTCGCATAAGAAGTTTCACTTAAAAAAGCTTATCGAGCAGTTAGTAAGGATTTTAAACAAATATCAATGTTAATTACATTATTTCATAGCTTTGTAAGATCTACTTTTGAATATGCCTCCGTAGTATGGAACCCTAAATATAATATCTCTATAGATCTAATAGAAAAAATACAAAATCAACTTACTATTTTTGAAATTTGGATCCGCTTTAAAAGGATTATCTCTACCTGTTTAATTGTCTTTACTTTCCTGAGAACAGTTTTTTTTGTATTACCTTTTTTTATTCTTTAGGGAATATAATGTGAGCCTTTGTTATTACATTCTAGAGCGCACTGCAGTCTTTTATGAACAATTTGGAAGTATATCTACAAACATAAATATATATATGCAACTTGACAGTTAAAATGTCTAAGTAAGGTAGAGTATTAAGGTAATGTAAAGTATTATCGATGATGCGACACCTTTCGGGATAAAATGGCAGTGTAGACAATAAGGAGGTTATTGTCTAGATTTGGCATCTGTCAAAATGTAAAATAGTGTAAAAAATGTTGCCATATTGTACGATTGGCATTTTATGAAATAACTGCTCTTATAAATTAATTAGTTTTCTCGTGTAATTTCTCATATTGTGTGTGTTACAATATGGCAGCATTATTTAAAATGGTGTAAATAATGTTGCCATACTGTACGATTGGCATTTTATGAAATACTGCTCTTTTAAATTAATTAGTTTTCTCGTTTAATTTCATGTTTTATTGAATAATTATAGGCAGAATTTTAATAAATAAATTTTGACTTCTTAGCGCAACTGTCAAGAATTGATTTATAAGTGTAGTTATGTTGCTTTATGATTTGTACGACGAGGAATTCAAGATAATTCTAGTCGTTTTGCGTTGTATCAAAATATTTTGATGAATACATAAACATTGTTTATGAATTTTCACTCAAAACGGGATATTTACCATGATATATGAGTTTTTCTGCTTCTCGATATTTCGGCACAGTTGCATGCGCCATGATCACGAGATAAACTGAAGTCTTTGCGGGTGGATGTTATTGGCAGACAAAACGGTCTACCCTCTTTCTCAGTCTTTTACTGCGAACATTACCCCTACTACATATTTCTTAAATTATGTGCAAAACCATGATAGTTTTATAAGTTATATTGTTTATGAAACTTACGAAAGACATAAAATGTACCCTTGAAACGGATGAAATTATTTTACGCAAGACAAGGCAGTCTTTAGACTGCTCAAATGAGCGAAAAAAAATACATTTTGCATTGACGTTTAGAATAGACAAATTACATTCGACTGCGACTTTGTAACGATTATATTACAAAACTATCAATTGACATTGAATATGATTAATAAATATTGCCGGACAGCAAAGTCGCAACTTCATCTGGCCATAAAGTAAACAGAGCTTGTGATATGGGTAACACATGGCTGGATATACTACTTATATACTTTTTGTCAATACATGTTATACATAAAAACACCCAGGCATTGGCAAAATTGTTATCAAGACAGTTGCCAATAAAGGAAGAGAAGAATGTTGCCACAATTCTTAATTACCTTAATCAAACATTCATCAATAACTCTATGAAAACCACTAAAATAAGACAATTCTATTGTTCTTAACATGATATCGCGACTTTGTTTTTGAGGGGTTTAATAATCGTTTCTATATGTGTATAGAATAGAAGAGCTCAGAGCCCTAACAACGGTAATCCAACACAACAGAGAATCACCAATTTCATCTATTAGAATAGATGAAATTGGTGATTCTCTGTTGTGTTGGATTACCGATGTTAGGGCTCTGAGCTCTTGGCAGCTCGTCAGGTGGGGTGAGTTGTGTCAGTAGCCGCGGGCGCAACTACCGTCGTCATCTGCTAGCAAACACAAATGGCTTCATTCTTCATTTGTCATTTTACGAAGTAAACAATAATATATATATATACATATATATATAATAATGCCGGAAATTTCACACAGCATCATCTAGCCCCAAAGTAAGCAGAGCTTGTACTATGGGTATGTATACCAGATGACTGATATACTACTTAAATACTTTATTTTTTGTAAATACATACATATTTTATATAGAAACACCCAGACCCGAGACATATACTTGTAGATCATACAAACATTTGTGGCGGGAATCGAGCCCGCAACCTTCTAGGTTATATAAAATATCTAAACATTGGCATATTGGTAGATAGTACATACAACAACATCTTGTCCTAAACTATGTATAGCATGTACTATGAGAGCCAGATGACAGATAAATAAATACATTCTTTTGTACCTCCACACATCAAGAAGCGTGGATTTGCGACATGTTCTTTGGTTCCAAGGCTATTGCAAAACACAGTTCCGATCATCAGATAAACATCTATTACATAACAATAAGATAATCAATATCTTTAGTTATATAAAGTTGGAAAGGTCGTTATATAAGTGAATCTTAAGTTTGCATATTGAAGCAGAAGGGTCTATATAGTTCGTTAAGCAAATTGTTGAGTAATATGATTTCAAAGGCAGTGGTTTTGGTTTGCATTAAGTTCGCACTATTGAATGTAAGTACCTAAAAGTACCATTTATTTATTTATTCAGCTCCGTTTCAGCTTAGGTGAAAATGTTTTCGTATGTCTGTCTGAACCGATTCTCGTGAATTTTTGTGAACAGGTTCTAACTATACAGTTTTGTTTGTCGATTAAGTTTTAGAAAAAAATTTAAAATGGCGGAGATATGGGATAACGTAAAAAAAGTTATATTTTAATCATTTCGAAAAATGTTCTCGAGGTCTACAGCTCACAGCCATTAGTTTATTTAATAATAATAATGAATGAAAGCTTACAGTAAAAACGAAAGTGCTATGTATCTTAAATTAAAACATAAATTCTCAAGGAGTTGACAATAGCGGGAGGACTATCATTAAACATATCTATATGTAGCACTTTGTATACATGAATTATGCAAAATAAGCGCTCTCAGGGTTGATGCGTTATTAGCGTGATGGGTACGCGGTCTGTGGCAAATTACGTGCGTTGTAGCTGATGTCAACGTCTGCCACAACGCACTTAGTTGTCGGGAGCATAATGTGGCATCATGCATCATGCATCATCCCACTCTATAGATTCAATTCGAGCTTGCTTTGAACAAAGGCATTGTAAAGCATTGTTGCCTCTCTTATATCCTTGAACTGAGAAACATGTCACAACTTGCTTCTAAAATGCAAATTAAAATTACTCAGTCCAGTTATAACTTGCCAGATATAACGTCACGACAAATATAAAAGAAGGCACGAAGAAATCAATTAATTGAAATTCATCATCATCATAACAGCCTCAAGAAGTCCTCCTGAACATAGGCCTCCCCAATAGATTTCCAGGAAGAACGATTTTGAGCCCTCTCCATCCACCGACTTCCTGCGATCTTTACAATGTCGTCAGTCCATCGGTTGGGGGGTCGTCGTAATTGAAATTAATTCGCTACAATTAGTGGAAAAAAACAAGCGCTCTATCGGTACTGATGTCGCAACTACTGACAAATAAACAAACTAACGTCAACAAAATCATCTACGTTCTACCCATATCGTATTTTAAAATACAGTCACATGCTGTCTCAGTATAGGTACGCAGGCCTGTAAAAATAAGTTTGTTTATAATATTTAGTTTCGTGGTTATAATTATTATCATACCAAAGATTCATGTCTCAAAATGTACCTGTTAAGGTGATATCTCTTTTTATTAAGCATTTGATTGACCAAATATATGTTACTTTTAAGTCATACGATATTCTTGGGAAGCGATACGATATATTGATGTGTATCGATGCAAAATATCGAGAAACACATGGTATTGTATCGATACACAAAAATAACGATACGTATCGTCGCATCGCTAGGCTAAACAGTATCAACACTACCCACGTAATTTGAATTATCTCTATAAATATTGGTGGATAATGCAAACAACACCATCACGCCCCAAACTAAGCATAGCATGTATTATGGTGACCAGATGACTGATAAAATACATTATGATACTTTATAATACCCAGACTCAAAACAAACACCTGTGTTCATCACACAAATGTTTATCCTAGGAGGGAATCGAACCCTCAACCTACAGCGCAGAAGGCAGAGCTACTACTAACAGAGCTGACAGGTTCTTTGCTATAATTAATCAATTATGTTTCGTTCCAGTTGGCGTCCTCTCAATCTCTGAACCGAATATTGCCCAATTGTGGTCTCGCTGAAACCCTACTTCCAAACTACGTGGGAAATCAATTCAATTACCTCCCCTACGACCTACCTTACGAAATACTACCCAACACGTTGCCACTTCCCAACGTACTGCAGCAAATACCCAAAGCGTTGCAACCACTACCCAATTTGATGCAGCAACTACCTAATGTAATGCAGCAACTACCCAATGTATTGCAGCAAGTACCTAATGTATTGCAGCCGTCATTACCCGCTGTGCCAACGATCATACAAGATAACACGGTCGCGAACAATCTAGCCAATGCGTTGCAGTTGCTGGTGGTTAGCAATCTGTTGCGCAACACATTGCCACAAGCAACCGATGTGGTTTTACCTAGCTACCCTCCGATTGACTTTGCTCAAGCTCCGTACGGTTATAATTATATATATTAAACTATTCATGTTATAAAATTAAATAAGTAAGTTATTGTTTTTGGTGTGTAAGTTAAATTAAATTATAAAAATTATAATATTTTTTTATTATTCATATTCATGTAAGTTTACCTATTAGAACTATGCATTAGAAACCTGTGAGTCAAGGTCATAAACTCGCTGGCGACCCTACGCATCCAGTATAATATTTTCAGGATAATATTGGAACTGCATTTATTCTGCAGCGCTTCAGGGATGTTTGCAAAATACCAAACGGATGGCTTTGACGAAGTTATTCGTAAAAAATCTGCACCCTTGATCTCCAGGTTGAGGGACAGTAAGAACAGCATCCCGAAAACCATAGCTGATAGGTCTTTTAGGTCTATAGGTCTTAGGTCACTTCATCGCTGTGGGAAAGCCTGGTACTTAAAGTGATTCTTTAAGTACCAGGCAGTTTACCCTTCTCTATTATGACCACACTGAATAGGGGTCAATGTTGTTTTTTTTTCTTATATATTTACTAACATATTTTTTTAAGTTTTTATATGTTTGACTCATATATGGATTTTTATAGTTGTCTGAAAATATCCGTTTATAACACGGTTGTTCTAGTATACGAGACTAACTGCCATACAACTCAAAAAGGTACTATTTTAAAAAGAAAAATATGTTTTAAATATTGTTTGTAAATCTTTTTAATTTATAATTTAAGGCCGGATTAAATGATGTTGAATTTGAAGCCTTTTCACAGACAACAAAAGCTTTAGGGTACAATAGCAGACCGACATAGCCCTGATCGGATAACGAGCCAGTATCGAGATGTACATTAAAATGATTAATGATGTTGGAAACCCACGTAGAAGCTTTAGGGAAAGGCCTATTCATCCATTACAGGTGATTTACAGCACAAGGTAGAACTTTTACTTAGAATTCCAATCATTTTGGCTAACACGGCCTTTTACTCAAGTACCTATTATTTGTCGATGAAGGCATGTCATGAGTGTGAGTTCTCTTGCTCACGCTCGCGCTGGCGATTTGAACTAATATACGTGAATAAAAGCCTGTGTTTCTCAAACTGTACAGTACAACTAACGTAAGCTTAGGAAATCATAATTCAATATTTCATTTCATTTCATTTTATTTATTCAGTAACAATTATTTTACAAATGGTATTTGAATTTACTTTGAATTAATAACTATTAATAAACACAAAGTAATCAATTAAATACTTAATTAAACCTACTATTAAATAAAAAATCAACAAAACAAAACATAAAATAATAATAATACCAATACTAATCTAGTATACTATGTAGTAATCATTTATGATGACCTCGTTATCGATACATGTTGGAAGGAGGGGGGGGCCCTTTGATCAAACCATAGATTTTGTAGGACAAATATATTTTTTCGAATCATTTAGATAATTATCTTGAGATTTAACAAAAAAAAAAACAAAAAAATATTTGATAATCATAAAATCGACATATTTTATCCTTGATTCCTCTTTTAGCTACCACAATAGAGAGTTTCGTACAGGAAATTGTTGGGCGTCTCATCAAAATGAAGCTACTCACGGAAAATTAGCTTGATAGTAATCAAAAGCAAAAATAGACCATGGATCCTGGACTATTAGAAACACTTCTTCAACAGAAAGTTATTTAATTTTTGTTCAAATAAGATAGGACTGTTAATATACTTTATATTAGTAGGTAGAGCATTATAAAGTCTTGCCATGTCTTGCTTTAGTAAATACATAACATTCAGGAGCTTGTTCAATCGACATGCGGGTAATTTAGGTGCTGAAGACCGAGACGGGTATTGAAAGTAACAATTTATATCGATGCTCAGGACGTCAGGCCTGGGAGATATAAGTAAGAACCTATACTATCCTCTCACCCTAGTCGGCTTGATCCTCAGGAAACACAAAGAATATAAGTGCAAAGATGTTCGATTATACGTGAAGTATAAATTAAAATTATTGGCGGACAATGCACTCTGCACCATCTAGCCCCAAACTACGCATAGTTTGTGTTATGGTGATCAAATGACTGATGATTTATCGGGCGATTATGAAATTCTGATACTATCAAAACTTTGATACTATTGATGAATTAGGATTACGGAAGGTTGATGTTGATTGTCATACATGCTGTCGTATGAATAGAAACCTCAGACCAAATAAATATTTGGAGCACCGCGATCAACCACAACAAATAAATTCTGTGACACTTTTTACATGTGACGACATGAGAGAATACTTTGGTGGGATGTGTGTACGTGGGAGCGCGTATTTACTCAGAGGAACATGGTTTTGAGGCTTCTACTAGGTTATTCACGGCCCTCTTGTCTAAATATTTATTTGGTCTGAGATAGAAACCGAACGTACTTTCTATTAATCCATCTTATCAAAATTTATTCTAATTACAATCAAACTAATGATTAAAATTATGCCGATTGCTAATGGAAACTGATAGACATTGGTTGTGTCAAAAGTTCCATAATCACCATACTGGTGTGGGATGCAACTTGGGTGAACACTGGCGGAATCTCGCGTATCATGTACGTCTAAGATCGTAGATGCCGCTGCTGCTGCGGCAGAAGACCTCAAGAGGCGGAAATATGCATCCATTGGCAATGGTTATATTTTTCTGCCTTTTGGGGTAGAAACTTAAGGCCCGTGAGGACCTAAGGCGTGGCTCCTATTTAAGGAGTTATCAAAGAGACTGGTGGACAAGACCAATGATCAAAGGGCTGGTGCTTAACCTCGAACAAAAGATTAGTAAGGCTATTCAACGAGGTAACGTTGCCAGCCATTTGGGCACCTTACATGCGGTCAGAGAACTGAATTCTATTTTTTATCTATAAGTAATTATATTGTAAACAAGTAATTAAAATTTTTTTTTTTGATTATACCTTTTATACTTTATAACACCTGTGTTCATCACACAAATGTTTCCTCTTGTTGGAGAATCAAACCCTCAACCTACAAAGTTATGTTTAATATACTTTCGCATCTTCATATCAACTTATATTGAGTATAAATATGGTATATATGTTTATATACCTACATATAAAATAATAATGTGTCTTACATAGTGTATAATTTTATTATACACATCCACACGGACATAATTACATACAAGCATCACACCTTGATTACTGTCAGTTTCTTTTGTCAATTAAAAAGTAAATCCGTTATTGGCTGTTGGTTATAAATTTCAGTTTTGTGTATACTATTTTTAAAAGCTGAGGCTTTTGTACAAAATATTAATAAATAAAATAAATATATAGCATAGAGTTACTAGAAAAAAAAAACAATGATCATAACAACAAGAAGCCTTACGTGCCTTACATAACAAGAAGCTTGTCAGTTTAAAGAAAACCTCAGCAAAAAATATGTTGAATCAGATTTCTGTTAATACTTTTAGCACGAGTTACACCTTTTGCAGTGAGCAGCCAATAGATAACGCAAGTAGCTCGTGCTAACTGAACAGTAATTTAGCAGTCGTCTGTTATTCATTGGAAGACGTGACCCTTTTCGACGAAACGCTAAATTATTAAAACAGCTGTGTAGACCAATTTGTAAATTAATTAGTACAATAACCGTGTTTATCTAATAACCCAATGAAAGATGCCTTTGCACAGCAATTTTCCACGTTAACAAGTAGTGCTGGTGGTGATGGTTGCGGGTTTGATTCCCGCCGCGGGACAAATGTTTGTATGATTTGCAAGTATTGGTCTCGTGTCTGGTTATTTTTTATGAATAAAGTGTGTGTTTATAAATAAAGTATATAAGTAGTTTCAGTCATGTGGTACCCATAATACAAGCTCTGCTTACTTTTGGGCCAGATGGCGCTGTGTTAAATGTTCAGCATTATTATTATTATTATCTAAAGTTAGAAACAAAACGTTTGATCACATTGATCACCCAATGAGTGATTGCACACACTGCTGGGTATAGGCCTCTTTTTGTATGTGTCATTCTTTCCAGTCTATCAGCCGGATAAGGCTGATCCGGTGGGCCTACTCTTGAAATCAATAAACAGTATAATGGTCCAATGATCGAGCAAAACCCTACATCGTCTGATAAACATAGGTGTTTGTACTGTGTCTGGGTGTTATAAAGTTTCATAAGTTATGTATATAAAAATGTTATCTGGTGACCACAATACAAGCTATGCTTAGTTTTGGGCTAGATGGTGTTGTGTGCAATGTTCATTAATATTTATTTAAAACTTTTCTCCGTAATTTTCGTCTTCCTATATGCAAATCATCGAGATATATAACAATGACGTTTTAAAAACTAAAAAGAAAACCGACTTCATTGAATGAAATTTGAGCCTATAATACATTTTTGAGAAAAGTATATGTATTTTGTATATTATATAATATGGGTAGGCCAAATAAATTAACCGCTCCAACAGCGAGGTATCGAAGTACACGAAAACATCATCGATGTATACAATTTTAAGATTTTCGTCGATTTTCAGCTCGACCGATTTTGATAAAATTTTAATGGGACCAATGAAGTATACCTTTCAAACAAAAATAGAATTTTCCAAATCGGGTTTTTAAGCCGTTTTGGAGTAATCGGTGAACATACATCAAAAAAAATGATTCCGAAGAATTGAGATCCTCCTCCTTTTTGATTAAGTCGTTTAATGAATATACAAAAATACAACCGAATTGAGAACTTTTTTTGTCAAGTCGGTTACAATAGTTTTTATTTTATGCTTTATTGTACTTTATCATTTTTCGAAATGAAACACCACTGAAAAGTCACAGAACAAAATACAAAATATCATTTACTTGGATTATATACTTTTTCCAGAAATTTTTATTTAAAAACCAAACTAATAAACTATTTAACTAACCAAACCGATTTTGATGAAATTTCTATGAGACCAATCGGAAAGTATATCCTTTCACATCAAAATAAAAACAAATTGGTTCATAAATTACGGGTTATGAGGTAACAGCCAAAAACTATTCGGCCAAAAACAGCCGAATTAAAGACTTCCTCCTTTTTTGAAGGTTAACAAATCTTTGACACAAATGTCATTATACCTATTAGAGAATTCATAGGGCGTATTGTCTATAGAATTCATAGCTACGCAGGCAATATACAGGTAGCTCTATCTATGAAATTGTGTGCTATCGTATCATTTTTATTATTTCCTAGGAATACGTGTATTTACATCACAATTCACGGAAAATAGGTGACATAAATATTTATCGTAGAAAATTACTTGCATTTTTCGAATAAAAGGCAATAGTTTCGAAAAAAAACTAATTTATATATGGAGCATCAAAGAGGCGGCCATTTTGGGAATAGCTAGAGAAAATGGCGGCGCGGGTAATGCGCTATGTTTTAATACTGAAATTCCAGGTATGTGTTGCAATTATTAACTAACAAGCTAATTAATAATCGTGTGATTTGTCATGCAAATGCCACTGATAATGAGATTTCTTAGAATAAACCTTGTTCGATAAGCTGATAAACGGTAATAGTTATTGCATGATATGATAATAAATGAAACCCCAGTTTTTTTTTGTATTTTTGAGATATACCAACCTTCGTATTCACTTATATCGTAGGACCAACTTTTCTGATTTCAATTTATGCGGGTTTCAGATAATAGTCTTTTTCCTCGTATAATGTAATCTGTCTTCTAATAATAATAATTTTGCCAACGTGATTGACATTTTGATTATTTTGTTATAAATATAAATAAATAATAAACACAGCATCATCTGGCCCCAGTATGCAGACAATAATAATAAAAAAAAGAGTCCCTCCGCGCGGAAGAAGTGAAACTTCGTAATGTGCAAATGATCTTCGCTGCATAGCAAGAATACCACGCGCATGTGCTTGGGATCTACCGACTCACTCTCTTTCTCTCTCCTACTTTCTACCTTCGTGTATCTTTCTTTCTCTCTCCCTCTTAGCTTTAAACGCGTTAAACGTTAAACGCAACCTTGTTGGAAGTCGCATAAGAAGTTTCATTTCAATAATGGCTCTGATATTTTTAAAGTGAAACTTCTTAGGCGACTTCCTCACTTTTTCCGCCCGGAGGGACTCCACGCATTATTTTTGTATCCGCTTAAGTTTAGATAAATATGAATGGTTTTATTTGGTTTGCACAAAAGTCTGAACTAGTTTTACAATAAGTTAAATTTGTAATTTCCTTCTCTTATTGAATTTATTTCTTAGGATTTTCCGCTGTTTTATTGAACACCGATTTATATGGCAGAGCTTAAAAACGTCAATTTAGTAAATTTAAGCGTTATTTAGATATGTAAATATGTAAAAATTATTATTTCTATTTACGAAGTTTTTGCTAATGCGACGAAACAAATGAGTCAGAGCCAATATCATCACAAAGCGTGTTTTACTTTTTCATAGATTCTGGGGCCCTAGACAAAGACCTTACGCTAAACCCTTTGTTTAAAGATCAAATTATGACTACAGCAGTCACGATTGTCACTTGACTTATCACACGTGGTAAGTCACGTGATCCATACAATTTGACGACCTCTGTGACGTAGTGGGCTAAGGCCCGGCTGAGACGCAGAAGGTTGTGGCGCGGGACAAATGTTTGTATGATCTGCAATTATTTGTCCATGTAAGTATTTACGAAAAAACAAGGTATATAAGTAATATATCAGTCATGTGGTACCTATAACAATAGCTCTGCTTACTTTAGGGCCAAATTATGCTGTGTGAAATGTCTGGCGTTATTATTATTATTATTAACTACCTGCTGCCCTCGGATTCGCACACGTGATACCTACATAAAAAGTAGCCTATGTCCTTCTCCAAAATCCCAACTATCTCTATACCAATATTCATCAAAATCGGTTCAGCGGTTTTTTCGTAAAAATCTGACAGACAGACAGACAGACAGACAGACAGACAGACAGACAGACAGAGTTACGCATTTATAATATTAGTAGGGATTTGATCTCTGCATAGGCGAGAACGTTAACAGAATGTGGACCACGTCTAGGCCATCTGGTCGAACACATCAATCATTTCCATTTGTCCCTTTGACCGACATGACTTGGACTACTGAGACTATTATAACTAGACGAGCAAAACTTTTCCTTCACGCGCCAAAAATGTGTAATACCTTATTAACGACTTTGATCTGAAACTTAAGACATTCTAAACATTTTAAACTAAATACAAAGTTATCTGTTTTACTCCTATAAACATTGAAAGTGATATTGATATTGATATTAATAGAGTTAGTAACACACTTTATTTCAGTTGACTACATTTGTATTTTGGAGTCAATCTTTACTTCTTATTCGGAACACCATCGTCTCCGTCCCTGTGCTTATACCACGTTAAATGAGGTCAGCACAATTGAGGTCAGTTATACAAACAAACACATGGAAATAGTTGATCAGCTGTTATCTCAGTAGGTACACAATAAAAAACGTGTGCGTTTCGGGACGCCCGACAGAAGTGATAACATAAACTAATCTAACTAGCGCTGTGGGTTTGAGTAAGAGAGGAGGAGCCTGTCTACCGCTGCCGTATGCATGACAGAAAGGGAAGCCAGGCATACTAGTGCTGTAACGCGTTGCGTAACGAAGCGGTTTACCCTCCCATAATAAGTTATCACTTCAATAATTCATCTATCTTTTCTTGGTCTCTTGTGTTCTTTTGTGTCCACAAAATTAAATTTAAAGTTATTGTCACATACTATTCATTCTTTCCCATAACATGCCCATGCTACGCTAATCTATGTATTGTACTACTCTTCGAATACCACCAATCAGTGTTTCAAAATATCAAACTCAACCTCAAGTATTTTTAAGCAATACAATCACAATCACTTTGAAATGTCTTACATACTAGGTGAATTTAAGTACCAATTCCTCCTAACCCAAGTCCGAGAAGATCTGGGAAGAAACTCGTTTTGGTCCTAGCGCTTTTGTATGATCCATCTTATAACTAGCTTAACTACGAATATGTTATAAGTAGGTTCGACGAGTTTAATTTAAGAAATCTAATGACTGTTTGAAATGATCTATCGCTGCCAGAGCGTAGCCTTCCTAAGACATTGGCGGCATAGCCACTTTGAATGGCAATGCTAATACGCTGGGTCACATAGGAGCCGGCTCGTTGGTCGATGTCTCTCGATGATCCAAACGTCGTGAATGAATTTTGATAACGGGATGGGGAATAGGAGTCTCTGCCTGCTCAGGGTGTATTTTAAATCTATATATATATAATTCTACTGTACGTGTACGTGTAGTACGTGTAGTAGTTATGTCACTGAACTCGTCCTAAACGGCTGGACCGCTTTGAATGATTTTTTTTGTATGCGTTTGGGAGGCGCCCTGGATGGTTTAGATTCACAAATCAGCCCGGCAGATGGCGCAGAAGTCGGTGCAATTAGATATATTTTTTCTTTTTAAAACGCGCAGACGAATTCGCGAATGGGACAGCTCGTTATTGTATAATATTCTTAACTATTATAATAATATTCTTTGTATAATGTTCGTATTTAAATAATCAGGTGATATATTTAAGAAAATATATAATTATATTGTTTCAGATATTACTCATAACAGCTCGTGGAATCACACTGCCCCTGAACACCGTGACAACTTCAATAGAACCATTTACAGCTCAGCCTGCCCTTGGATCATCTGAATCAGATAATACACAGACTACAAGGAGCGAATACGTTTCTTGCGAATCAAAAGTTTTGCCAAATCTTATTCCAATATCGCCTATAACCACTCCCAATGTTCAAAATTGTTTTAACATGGTTGTAGCCTACGCTGAAGAATGTGCATTAAAGTATAATAGCCTTTATAATAAAATAACGCCAATTATGTATGAATCTAGTTGGGTGCCTCAAAGTTTAACAACGATACCTTTCGAGTCTTATATTTCAATTGAAGATTCAGCGAAATATGCGCCATCATCTGGATTGAGTTTACTACCTAAAACTGCTAACTTTGTCACAACATCAGGTCCATATGATTTGAATGCTAACAATCCACATGATGCTAATAAAATATCCACATTAATATCACCTTGCCTTGATTCATCAAATACTCCAACAACAAAACCGAGTTTTGGGTTTTCATCTCCACTTTCTCTTTCTTGTACTATTTCACCTACGGAAACTTCACAACCAGTTCTAGATTTGACAAAAACAGTCGAACTTTCAATGTCTCCTTCAACAATAACTGAAACATTAGAAACCTCTTTGCCGTGTAGCTTGTTTACGTTAAATGAGTTACCTAATACTGTTATTTCACCATTGGTTACACCGCGTTCAACATTAACTTTGCCGTTATCAGTTACGAACACATTTACTAATATTAAACCTAAGTTTTCTAGTAATAGTACCGTTTTGTCAGCAAGCTTGGAAAACACACTGATACCTTTGTCTATTACGTTATCGTCATCACAGATGCCATTGCATATATATAATACTGATAGTTCACTTGCAACTTCACTAAATATATTACCAAATCCTTCAATTCTCTTGCCTGTGCCTGATCATGCAGTAAGACCTTCGTTATTTGAGACGTCAACTCAAAAACCAATCGTTACTTATTCCGCAACAGCTTCCAGTCCATGTTTACGTTCTTCAATCGTAAACACAGAAGTAACAACTCATGCTTTATCTACTAAATGTCCAACAGTACCAAATTCTGCACTTACCTGTCGTGACTCTTACACATTGCTTACAAACGTAGCTCCTGCTTTCTTAGAAAGTAATCTATCTTCTTCATCGTTGTGCAATTATAACAATCTACAACCTTTACCTGCATGGTACGTAACAAAGTTGGCTTCACTTAGTAATTTACCATCACCAAACGTAGTATCTCAATTTGACTCTGAGTTATTATATCCGAGGGCTGAATTAAACTCTGTTTATACTTCGCCTAGCTTACCTCAGTCACCGTTAGTTTGGAACACATTGCTTGAAAACCCTCCCAAAACACTACTGGCTCAAGCACTTGATAATTCTCATTCAATACCTTCATCAAACAATTTAGCATTTAAACCTACATCACCTTCGTTTTCCTTAAATGCTTTATTGCCCACGCCTTCATCGTTATCATGTGGTTCCAATTATTTATCGATATTGCCAAGCATATCTTTTCAGGGATCATCAAATCCATTCTTATTTTCAAATGACATTTATTGCTCGCCGGTTTTTGAAAGCGATAGTAAATCGTTTAAACGATCTTTTGAACAGTCCGAAAGAGAACCAGGGTTTTTAGAATCTTCAGAAATAAATGCCATTGGATCTTCTCCGTGCGAGCCTTGTAGTGACATCAAAAATGAAGAGTCAACTACATTAAATACAGGAATTTCGCATAAAAACGATTCCAATGAGTCTATCAATAAAATACTAGAATTAATATCTATAGCTGAATTTTTGAACAACCATGATATAAGTGATTGGAATTTATTAAATGAAATAGCTGCAATGTTAAAATCGGAATTATATGATATTCAGTATTCTGTGTAAATATTAATAATAGTTTACTTACTTGTGTGTATAAAAATATATTCGTAGACAATCAATTATATACCTACCTAAATATAAAGAAATAACAGAATAATATACAATATTACATGTATAACAGTTAAGCTATCTAAGGGCCTTTTAAAACGATCTTAAGATCACAACTAATCAAGATTATCAGTCAGAGGGCAGTGGGTTTAAGATACTGACGGTATTGCCAATAATATTTATAAATAAATGATGCCGAACATTTCACAAGGTTATGGTTACCACATGACTGATATACTACATTCTATACTATTTTTTGTAAATACATGCATATGGCACTAGTTTAACAGTGATTAACTTTTGACAGAAGTTTCTAAGTGAGGCTGTTATTAACTATGCTAAATACTAATTGAATTTCATGTCTAGTGATTGTCCTTTAATGGGTTATTTTCGGTGAAATTGTTCTGTCTATTATATTCAATCGACCTTTGAAACCTAATATTTGGCTCACTCACCCTAAATTTGTTAAGATTGTTTACTTAGGACCTTAGTTATTTTGAGAATGTTTTGTAACAAAAGCAGAAATAATCGCTCATTCCCTGTAGTACAATAATAACTTGTTTAACTGATTGGTGATTGGTCAGCTCAGTTGGTAGTAGCTCTGCCTTCTGCGCTGTGGGTTGTGGTTCGATTTCTTCCCAGGATAAAGATTTGTGTGTTGAACATACTCGTAGATGTTTGTGATGTGTCAAAAAATATCATGAGTTTAAAAATGTTATAAGTATTCTATCAGTCATCTTTTTCTTACAAGCAGTACCTGGTATTCGTTCAGTTCAGACCGTCATTGGCCTCAATTCTGTTGGCACCAACCTAACTAATTTTAGCTAAAATTAGGTTAAACTGTCAAATTAACCTTTGGCGTTCTGCTGCTACCAACTTATCCTGATTTAATTTTATCTAACTTAATTAAGCGTTCCTAATTTAGTTAGATGGTACCAACCGAATAGGTTTTACAAATGATATGACTTACTAAATATATTTTAGACAATTCCTAATTTTAGAAATGAACCAACCAAATTGCCACCATTTTAAACCAATACTTTTAAACGGGCGATTCTTGTATATATGTATGTATATGTATAATCTCTATCTCGGAAACGGCTCTAACGATTTTCATAAAATTTTGTGTGCAAGGGTTACGCTGGCAATAAATTGTTCTAGCTAGGTTTCATTTTTAGAAAACGAAGTTTTATCCTTGTTTTATATCGAGCAAAGCTCGGTCATCCAGGTACTATCATTTATTGGGAAAAAAAAGTTGTTACTCCTTTTTCTCCCAATAATTGATATAAAATAATGTAATATAATAAGTTGTTAATAATATACGATTGTTGAGATAAGTTTGCTTACTCGTTGTTAATTTAGTTTTGTCTTTGTTCTAAATATAAGTTACTATATTGTTTATAAATTTAAGCTATCGCTACTAGCGATTTATAAAAATATCACGATCATAAATTGTATGCAAATTTCAACTATACACCAAAAAATTATTTGTTTTGCTTCTACCCAATCTCTCGTGTTAAAACTATCGATTAATAAAGGTTTTTATTAGATTTTTGTAACATTGTAAATAAATTATAATTACACACTTATTTTTTTTAATTTGTCTTTTCATATTCTTTAATTCCGTTCACCTTTTGAGGGCAGACCTAAGTTACATCATAATATGTATTGCCAAGAAGCATTTGTAGATAGTGGAATTACCAGTAGTCTTCAGGACGTCCTAGGGATTTTGCAACAACATATGTGGTATGCCCCTTGCTTGGATAGCTCTCATCAAAATGGACATAGCTAGAAGAATCTTCTATAGTTTCATCAGATTGTATTCCGAATTTAGCTACCTTTGACCCGGCGAAAACGGTTTCAACTGTTTCTGGCTTTACTTTTGCATTTTTCGAAGATACTTTAACTCTTCTTATACCATCACTTGACTCCACTATTTCATGTTCTGGGGTTTCAGAAAATATATGGTCTAAATATTCGTTACTATTGAATTCGTTGATATCTAGTCCAGTTTTTTTTGTTTTATAAACAGGACTTTCTAATTTCTTACCACTGGTGTCGCGCTTAGGAACTCTGGAATCTTCATATTTGTCATATTTTCTACTTTCTTTATTTATTTTGTCCTCGGAACTAGTTTCATAAAAATATCTGTCATCGTCTAAAGTTTTAACTTTTTCAGCGTAAGGGTTATAGTAAACATCATCATCAAAAACCGGGTAGTAATCATTAACAATTCCGTTGTTAATCATGGGAAGTATTTCGTCTTCTGTACCTAGTTCAGGTGTGATAAGGTCATGTAGATCTTCCAGCTTACTAAATGTTTCGTAGCTTTCTTTGCTTGATGATTCTGTGTCCTCTTTAGTTACCGGAAACACTTTCTGTGGCATCTCCATAGGTATGTCTGTTACTTGTTCAATTGACTCTGCACTTTGCTCTACTTCTAAAGACATCATTACTTCATACACATCTTTAGGTGGTTCTGTAGTTAGCGGAGTTTCTGTTGAATTTTTTTTATTTCTTGGTTTCAGCTTGATTTCTATGGTGTGTATGTTGGAATTCGGGTCGTTATTTTTTCTGTTTGGATTTTTACGCTTTTTTTTATATCTATTGGTATTAAGATTTCTGACAGGACTAGGATGCTGATAGTACTGGTCAAAATTATAGGGGTAATTTGAATTAGAGTTGTAAAAGTTACCCATGTAAGGAAAAAAGTTCTTAAGCACATCGTCTGAGAAAGGTGTGATATTTGGTACTGGTTCTTTTTTAGGTGCGCCAATAGTTTTTAGTTCCGGTTCTCTTTTGGTTTCTCTCCTTTTGGAATCTCTTGTTTTTCTATTTTCTGGGATAACACGGGTAGATATATCGGTTGGTATTTCGATATTCTTTAGGATTTTGTCTTTAGATTCCTTACGTTGTTTTTTTTTAGTGTTGACCGTTTGTGGCGTATCATTAGTGTCATCTATTTCCTTTGTCATATCACTGTAAAGAGTTTTGTCTCTGACAATTTTTGGTTCTAGGTCATGGGATTCTTCATCATCAGCTTTGTTTTTAATTTTAGTTTTAGGTTTCTTTATTTTTTTTATTTCTTTTACTCTTTTATTTGCTATTGAAGGATCTTCTAATTCTTGTAAATCAACTTCATTAGATTCTATGGACAGTGGCACTGTTTGTTTATATATTTTTTGTTGTTGTTGCTTTCTTTTATTTCTTTCTCTTTCTTGATCTCTTATTGAAACAGTTTCTTGTGATTCGTCAAGTTCATTTATTGATTCAGTACTTTCGTTTCTATCATTAATACGTTTTCTTTTCCTTTTAACATTGTCAGACTTTTTGTGTTTTCGTCTTTTACCTATACTCTGTGTCACTTCTTCTTCTTCATCAGAGCTTTGCTCAACTTTCAATAGTCTTTTTAATTTCCTCCGACGTGGTCGTGTCGTTTTATCAACTTCAGTTCTCCTGACTTCTTCATCATCACTTCTACCAATGGTTTCATTGAGATTGAAGAATTCAGGTGGTACTATAAAATAGTTATTAATAACATTAGGAGCACCCGTGTTTGGAACTTGTCTCTGCACTTCGTCACCATTTTGCTTATAAAGTTTAGTATTAGGATCAGCTATTTTCTGAAGCGAAGGATTAGAAAGAATCCTGTTTAGTATGATCTGGTTCAAAGTGTCTCCTAAAGGACCTGGACATGCTGCGGGAACTTGAACTGTAGTTGGTTGAGGATAAGGGTTTGAACTGCTCGGCTGTTGGATTACAACTGGGATGGATGCAGGGTTGTTGTACGATGATGGTTTGCAGACATTACATGACTGTACCAATTGGCCTAGTGGATTCGATGACACCTGAAAATTAGACATTAGCGGAGTTTTTTAAAGAGTCTCAAGGTGGAATCTTTAGTACATTTTCAGCCTCAACTCAACCTCCATCAAGGAGTGTTTTTTTATATAATATATAGACCATAGTTATTTTCTTTCAAAGGTTTATGTAAATAATAAAAAATCCCGGACATTTCACACAGCATCATCTGGCCTCAAAGCAAGCAGAGCTTAAGAGGGTACCACATGAATGATAAACTACTTTTATACTTTTTTTTTTAGTAAATACATACATATTATACATAGAAACACCCAGACCCGAGACAAATTCTTGCAGATCATACAAACATTTATCCCGCAGCGGGAATCGAACCCGCGACCTTCTGCGTCTCAGCCGTAAGTAAGTAAGGTTGGGTAACGTCTAAATATACTAGCAAAACGCGTTATCTAGAGACACGATTCTGTACTACGAACGGGTGTGCGTACATACAATTCAATTGTATGTACGCACACCCGAAGACAGAAGACATACTTTCCTCATGATCCTCATTTTTCCTTCACCATTTTTAAATAAGTAGTACCTACTATTCTGCCAAACTATTCCTAATGAGTTAGAAATTATTCAGACGTATGCACATCCCTCCCGCCTGCAATTGAAAAGCCGTGCAAAGCGTTAGTAACGAGCAGGCGCACATCATTTACACATGCAACCATAAAAATACACGTGTTTCGCCTCTCCACTAATCATCCTCAGGAACAATCGACTAGCTCGGCACTGCAACGAAAAAACACCAAGACTCTGCAGACTGCTTCGCCGAGCGTTGGAATGAATGTGTCGTGTCTAACTCATTAGTAATAAGATTAGCAGAATAGTTTTAAATATTTGTCCTTCTGGTTAGTGTTTTGTAATGGATTTTTGCAAAGTCAGGCCTGAATCAATTATCTATCAAATAGTATAAAATTAGTACATACCGATATTATAACTGGCAACAAATAAACCAAACACAGCATTTTCATCATTTTGTATAATAGTCATTATTCATAACGATTTATATTATTTATTTATTTATAGGATATAAAAACCTGCAGACAAACGACAAAACCTTTTTACAAATACGTGATTAGTATATAAAATACTTCTTATATTACGCTGTTAAAAAGATATTATGCATTGCGTCAATTTCAAATGATAGTGTACATAATATTGATATAATCTTGATAAGACACGGCAATATTATCGGTTACTAATATAATAACACGCATACTAACTAAAATACAAATCTACTTTCATCTGATGATGTCCTTTGACGTATTCGTTACGGCATATTTTGTTAGCTATGAACATAAGAACGAAACTGGCTTGCGAAGCCATTTTTTGTCTTGAAGATGTTGTCACATGGCGCATAGTATAATTACGAAACGATATATGAAAACATAGTTAGGAAATCGGCTTGTTTTAGAACCTAAAAATGTCAAATGCATGTGCCAAGGCACAAAAGAGTCTCTAAGGCACACTTTAATTCTTCACCACATTGGTGTGACACAAAAAGAAGTTAGAGATTAAAAATAATAATGACGTTTTAAAAACTAAAAAGACAACCGACTCCATGTATATACACAAGGTAGCTACAATAAAACGTTGAGGAGTTCCCTTGACTGTCCTTCGTCTTCATCATCAGACCCCTAATGACAGCCACAACCCATCTAGGTGTACAGTTCTCATCAATACAAATGAATCAAGCCCAAACACCAGGTAATTGCTGTAAATCGTTCATGAGTTCCCTCGTCTATCTTTCGGCTCCATCATCAGATCAACTCCAGACCTTCATTAAATAGTAGTGCTTTAAAATACTTTAATAAAAATAAACAAACGCACTAGTCGCCACTACGATTTTCGAAAGTTAACCTGGATTTCTCTGGGATGCCATCATCAGATCCTGGTTTCCTTATCATGGTACCACCCCCAGGATAACTCCTTTCCAGCAAAAAATAATCATCATATCGGTTCATAAACGACGAAGTTATCCTCCTTTTTTTGAAGTCGGTTAAAAAATTAGAAACACATGTGACATAATGTAACAGATATGCGCTAGTCTCGTCTCTGTTGCGCAAGCTTTTCCCATCTGTTGGAATGTCGCAAGCTGTGACATGGTGTTTTAGTTCATCCATAGGAATCTGAAGGTCTGTGTTGAGTCAGCGGCCAAATCTGGTGATGAAGTCAATAATAAAAAAAAATACTGAACTTTTCACACAATCATCTAGCCCGAAAGTAAGCAGAGCTTATGTATGGGAACCACAAGGCTACTACTTATACACTTGTTTATTGTTAATACTTACATAATATACATAGAAAAACATTACCGAGACAAATACTTGCAGATCATACAAACATTTGACCCACGGCAGGAATCGAGCCTGCAACCTTCTGAGTCTTAGTCGGGCCTTGGTTCATTGCGCTACAGAGGTCGTCAGGTGGTTGGGTTCGAAAGTTTACCGTTCCGAGCACGGAAGCTCTTTGATGAAAATGCCGTTGCGGTCACCCATCATGGTACTACTCGCAGAGCGATGCTTCGTTGATCTGTTAGGAACGAGATTAAGTAAGCAGTGTAGCGAACATTTCGGAGGCTAAAGGCTAGACTAGTTTATATATGTCAGTGGTTTATTCCGTCAGTGGTGCTGGAATTAATATACCACTCTAAGACCTCCTTCGTGGTCTAATACGCTTAAACACGAAAATAGACATAGACACTCATATAGACAACCTCTCTAGCGCAGTGGGCCAAGGCCCGGCTGAGATGCAGACAGTTGTGGGTTCAATTCCTCGCACAAATGTTTGTATGATCTGCAAGTATTTTTTTAAACAATAAATATATCAGTCATGTGGTACCATAGCTCTCTGCTTAATTTGCTGCCAGATGATGTTGTGTGAAATGTCCGGCATTATTTATTAATTCGTTACTCAAGCACACAATCAGTACAAACAGATAATTATATTGCAAAACGATCTTGGAGGATTGGGAGGACTGGGAATGGGATGCCACTGCTGGGAGGTAGTTAGACTCTGGTATTTGAAACCTTCAGCCAAAAGACTCTGTAATATATTTGTGTGGGATGTTGTGTAGAACTTATAATAAATAAAATAAATATAAAATAAATATTGCTGGACAATGCACACAACATCATCTAGTCCCAAACTAGGCATAGCATAAATTTTATTATTTTATATAATACTTATATATTTTTAAATACTATGTACATATGATACCATATAACACCCAGACACAAAACAAACACCTATGTTCTTCACACAAATGTTTATCCTGGGAGGGAATCGAACCATCAACCTACAGTGCAGAAGGTAGAGCTACTACCAACTGAGCTGAGAGGCCAGTTAGTATAATTAGTAAGAAGAGAAGTACAATAATATGGCATGTACGGTTTATGCAAACCATACAATATTTGTACATGCTTTCGCAGGTCAGCAGTTTACGCTGTAACGTGGTTTTCTGGCCTATTCAAGTTAGTTGTCAACTACCATCAAACCGAGAACACGTTACAGCGTTGTCTCGCAAAAACAACTCATAACGTAACGAATAAACAGTGAACTTTTTACTATATACTTTTACTACAATTATCTACTTACAACTTTATAGGACGTAGGGAATTACGAACCCTACATGGTATGTTAGATCGACATAATATTATATACAGAAAAAAAAACGATACCGATAAGAACCGATAATAATATTAATAATAATGAATAGTTTATTTTGTGTCACAAAAAGTTGAACTTAAAAGGTTAGTAGTTAATAATTATTAGTAATAATAATCGCAAAATAGGACACCACTACAGCATAATTTCACAGTGCCGAATTCGCCACTGCTGATCTACCGTAAAGCCTGAGTTGGCGACGACAACAATTGTGGTACACAATGTTCACCATTTCTATCATGTACTTAGTTTAACATATTTAATACTAAAATAAAAAGTATATAATATTCTAATAGGGATATATAAAATTTTCTTTAAAACGACGAAACTGGATCGTACAGTTGAAGACCCTAAATAAATAAAAATGCGTGAGTGTCGAAGAACACTCGGTTGGAACGCAGTTCCTATCGTAGTATATAATTATTGATAAACGTATTATATTATAGATTAACAAATACAAATGAATGAATTACTAGCGTCTGAGAGCAATTAAATGAAACGCAGAAATAACTAATGAATTGAAGGAATGGTAGGAAATTTTGTAGATAATACATTTTTTCGAGTTGTGAAAATAAATATTTTATTGTACAACAGTCAATTCATCTAATTCATTCGTTCATTGTTCATCTATTTAATTATAACCACTACACTAAAGAAAAGGTCGTGATGGAAAAATCTTACACTTTTTTTCCAAAAACTAGACAATAACCATTCTATAACAGATAATTAATGCACCTAATATTAATTACATATATTTTAACAAAATTATACTTTACTTAACCTAAACCTAATCTATCTACGAACGACTTGTTCGGGTTTACACCGGACACAGCAGTTATGCATTTTTATCTTACAAGCAAATATGCACAATTGCCTGAGCAAACCAGTGCGCTAACATCTGTCGGGCCGGCACCGCGTTACTCATAACCATCTCACCATACATAACAATTTATACCATTTATATTATTAGCGATCTTTGTATTTAAACCAGTTTAATATATTTAATAACCATTTGTATACCGGTGTGAAGCTCAATATATAAAACCATCTATCAACCAAACTTTGGACTTCTCATTTTGTCTCCACACCAAACACCAATTACCAACCACCAATAACTAAGCGGCCTAGGATTCCCACCATATAGGGTCCAAGCCTTTTACACGACTACTTATGTGCAATGCTTTCTGGAAGTGTAATGAAAGTTTTTTTAATTAACTTTTGAAAGATTAACAGAATAGAGTTAAATGTGTCTTTTAACACAAATATAACCTTCATAAATAAAGAAGAAGTTGACATACTTACTCACTCCTCACGAAATTTCAATTTCAATTCTCAAACCTCACGAAATCTCCTAAACTAATAATAACTACATCAATTACACAATAAATGAACTTTGAACTTAGTTTATATACCTTATAATATAAAACAAATATACACGTGTTTAAAGGTTTTTACAATAAAACCCTTAAACATTTATATAAGAACTTTACAACGCGTTAAACAATGTTGAAGTCAAAGTCAACTTTAAAATACAACTTTAAAACTTTAAATACATTATATACAAATACAAAATACATTGTATACAAATACAAAATACATTATATACAAATACAAAATACATTATATACAAATACAAAATACATTATTTATTCAATAAATTCACAAGAACCACTTTAAATCGTCTTCTTACATGGTAGTGAGTCTAGGTGCCGGTTATTCCTAAGCCCAGTTCTAGAAGAATCCAGCAAGAAACTTGTCTTGTCTGAACACATCTTTAAATGGTACTTGCCAATTTTGGTATGGATGTCGAATCGAGTTGGAGTAGATTCATCCCAAGCTTATTTATCATCCAAATCAATTGTTATTTTACATGATTTAAGAGGCAGTTTCTGTTTTTTTAAATTTGCCAATCGACAAATCTAACACGTCGCTTGGGACCTTGGTATAGAAGCGTTCACATTACCCTATAAAAGATTTATTAACAAAAGCGAGCCTAATTGCGGGAAAAGCGAGTTAATCGCATTTTTTTTATACATATTAAAAATTTTGTGAACATACTCGTACATTTGACTTTTGCAATATACTTGAAACTTACTGTGCATCAAATTACAAAATAAATGGACACGTGTTTAAAGATTATTGAAAACAACCCTTATAAAGTGGTGAAAGGATCTTTGTTACAAAAATAGGTTTATTGTGTTTTTTAACGCGTGACGCAATCGATTCCAAGTTTGAGTATTTTTTTACTATAAAAAATAAAAGTGGATGTTTTTAGGATTTTTAAGATCTTAAAAATCCTAAAAACATCCAGCAGGAAGTGTAATGGGGTGCAGGTGCAATGGGGAAGCAGGAAATGTAATGGGGTGTTGAAGTATGTATGAAAATTTAAATATTACGCAAAATACATGCTTTTTAGATACAGGATATATGGGATATACTTAATAAGGAATTTACTGCTGGGGTCTGTTTTTCAAGATCATTATAAATTTGATGTATGATATTTATTAATTTGATGTGCATAATTAGCAACATGTCAACTCGGAAATCCTGTGGGAAAAACCCCTTTACAAACGGGATAAGCACACTACTACGGAATGGAACTGATTGCGGATATATCTTTTCCCTATTGCTATAAACTCAAAGTTCGGATCATTATAAACTATACAAATAAGTATCGGGACAACGGGGGTATAAAAAGGAAAATATATACATTTTAAAAGGGGACATCAGCACTATTATATGGAGTGGGACTGATTGCTGTCAGCTATTTTTCCAGATCTCTATAATTTTAATATCTGGAATATTATAAATTTTTGCGTTTTAAGCAACGAGATTACAGAATAACAAAGGTTGTGGGAAAAATATTTACTTTTCACACTCTACGTAGGAGTGAATGGAGCTAATTGGCGTCGGTTTTTCCCGATCGTTATATTTTCAGTCTGAATCATTAGGAACTATATAAAAGTAGTTCAAATTATTACTGGCGTCTGATTATCCCGATTGTTATACTAATTGTAGTCTGGGTTTTTATAGAATATACAAAATAAGCAAAGGCTGTCCCGCCCCGCGTTGTCTATCAAAGCCTGTAGGAAAAATACAACGTTTTAGACACGGCATAAACTTATGTGCAACTTAAGCAACAGGACCACGGAAAAATACTTGTTTTTCAGACTTGTTTTATATTTTTTTATTAGTATCTCCGAGTCCCCCGAGACGACGCGACGGGCAATTAAACCCTGTCTAGAAAATACTTACTTCATACTTTCAGACACGGTCTAAGCACTCTACTAAAGTATTTTTAAACTTCAGATCGTTTTAATTTAGTATGTAACTATATAAAGTTTGTAGCTATGTTTGTGGTTTTGTGAGTATTATGTAGAGGGTTATCTTTGGAACTACTAGACAGATCCAAAATTTGTCATTGGGTTTTATCGTTTTATATTTTTAGTTTTAAAACGCGCGGGTGAAGTCTCGGGCAAGCTAGTTGAATTATAAGTGTAAGACGAAAGAACCAAGTTAATTCTAGACTGCTATTCCAAGATGTGGTTAAGAATAGACAAATGACAATCGATTATTTGCTTTGTTTATTAAATGTCATTTATTTTATAAATTTAATTTAACTATGTACATTTCCATTGTAAGTAATAATTCCAGATAGCAGAAATTTTATTTTGTATACTTTAATTAAGCTAGAAGGGCTTGTCAATACTTATTAAAAAATATAATATATCTGCATACAATTACAAAACATAGGTAGATAGATCGATGGATAACTCTTTATTGACTACCACACATAATATTACAATAAAAATAACTTAACATATTCAGGCAATACAATGGACGGCCTTATCGATAATAGCGATCTCTACCAGGCAACCGTTACATTCAGAAACATACTTAGTAATATGTATTTTAATATTAAACATATTAGTGACATGTACGCTTAAGTTGAGAATTACAAATTATAACATACAAGTAATTTGAAGACATTGGTAAAATTCTCATCAAGATTTATGTCATTATAGGAAGAAAAAGAAAAATTGCAGTCAGTCGTTAATCTACTGCTGATTAAAATGTTCGTAGTATATTTCCTAAAAATCAAAAAACAACAAAACATAGTCTTGTTTTCAATTGTACTAAGAAGCCACAATATGTTTAAAGAAAGGCTGAAAAAAATATTATGAGAAAAGGCTTATTATTGTATCTATGATTATCTAAATGATAAAAGTATTGACATTCAACATTATTATTTTAGAACATTGGCTTACATTAATTAAATTAAATTGAAAGCATTTTTGTACCTACCTAATCAAATATATATCAAATATATATACAATTACTTATAGATAAAAAAAATCGGGTTGCACTCCGGGAGTGCCGACAGAAGTGAAAACTTATTTTGGCGCGTTAGAGTTTAGCAATAAATCACTTTAAAATCAGTAATTATGGCGACTGCCAATCAAATACTGAACGAACACAGATGATGCAATATTTTTTGTTCAGAATGTAGCTGCGTCTCGCCCCAGACGGTAACGGTGTCGCGCATCCAGAGGTTTTACCTCATCTAAAAATATGCGTACCGCGCTAAAAGAAGTTACCCACTGACCGCAGGTAGAGTGCCCAAAAAGCAGGCAACGTTACCTCGTTGAATAGCCATACTAATCCTTTGTCCGAGGTAAGCACCAGCCCTTTGATCATTGGTCGTGTCCACCAGTCTCTTTGATAACTCTCTGAATAGGAAACACGCTTCAGGTCCCCACGGGTCTAAAGTTTCCACCCCAAAAGGCAGAAATATATAACCATTGCCAATGGATGCATATTTTGGCCTCTTGAGGTCTTCTGCCGCATCAGCAGCGGCATCCACGGTCTTAGACGTAGAGAATAAGTGAGATGCTGCCAGAGTGTCCACACAAGTCGCATCCCACACCAGAGGTTAACCACGACACCAGGAAATTAATGTCATGCCGTCAGGCCTCTTACCATCGTCACGTGCGATACCGTTCGGCTCTAGGATGGCCGGCACGTTCACGGTGGCGAGTGCCCTAGGGATGATGTCATTAAGACTAGCGTGGCGAGCTTGACGACCTGCACTGCGGCGGCAGGAGAGTCCGTGGTGATCTTGTCTGTCAACCATGATGCCGCAATGACACCTGTGAGGTTCATTGGTAGTGGCTCCTACACGGAGACCTACTACCAAAGAAAATGTATTATTATCCATAATCCATATATCCTACCTAATGAATTTGAATATAATGTATAATAAATATTGCATGCGGACCGCGCTGATTATAGCTGTTCTAAAATGAATCACAAAACAACTGTTACAATATGGGTATATTACGCAATAAATTACTTTGATTTGATTTGTTATTTTCCAAAATAAAATACCAATAATAAAAAAGGACTACAAACTCCAAATGTGCTTCAATCGTCAAATAATTACGCTGTTTAAACTTTTCGTTCAGAAACTTAGTAACCATTGAATTAATAACTTATAAATATTTGTGTTCATTTAACACAACACCATCTCTAGAATTGGCATTACTGAATAGCCCACAGGTAAGTAACTAAATATACTACAAAAACAGAATTTCGTAGCACCTCTACGAAACGCTACGGAATCCGTAGAGCCTCTGTACCTCGTTCCCCTAAAATCAATAACCCCGTCTACCTTCTCGGATGACGTAGGTCGGGAGTGTGTTGTAACTTTCAACGTTAGTCTGCCATCATCGTCATCATCAGTCGGTATACGTCCACTAACATTGCTCTCCCATAAAGAATGCTAGAACGAACGGTCATAAACTCGTTAGAACTAAAATGCATGCTATTTAATAATAATAAATAAAGCCGGACATTTTAACAGCGTCATCTAGCCCCAAAGTAAGCAGAGCTGGTGTTTTGGATACCACTTGACTGATATACTTTTTTTTGTAAAAAAATACATATATATGTTTGTAATTAAACTCTTAAACGGCTTGACCGATTTTTATGAAATGTTTTGTGTGTATTCAAGTGGATTCGAGAATGGTATAGGTATTGCGTAAGGTTGATCATTTCCTGGTGGTAGTCGCTCATCAGGGCTTAAAAGATCAAGAATAATCTACATAGTGTATAATATTCATTTTTTTAACACAAACAACACACACACCCCAACACAAACACACCTACACACACACACTACACACACACTCACACATACACATATACATACAAGCATCACACCTTGAATACTGTCGGTTTATTTTGTTAATTATAATGTAAATTTATTATTGGCTGTTGGTTGTAAATTAAAATTTTGTGACTGATTTCTTCATAAAACGACCGCGAAAAAATTATGAACAGACTTTTAGCTCAAAGGTTCTACAAAACTACAGAGTGTATCTATTCAAAACAAATCATGAGTCTTTGAATAAATAAACTATGCTTGTATCGGAATCATTTTGAAGTTTGCGTTCTCCATATGTTATTTATTTAGGGCCAAAGTTGCGCGGAACTCTTATTAAATACGATTTTTTTTAAGTATATTTCAAACCCATGTTTTTTTTAAAGATTCTGTTGCAATATAACGACCCCTACAAAGTTATGAAATATAAACGGTAGGGATACCTTCTCTACATGTAAAATGTCGTTGATTTTTGAATATATCCCATCGTGTGGCATAGGATGGATTGGTTATAAAAGTCTTTATCAAAAAACTCTATCAAAAGTTTTTTGATAGAGATATTTTTTAATAAATAACTAGTTGAAGTGGTTATTTTTGAAAGAGGTCAGTCTCGTCGTCCCTCTCCCTCCGGTATCCCCCGATCCGAAATGCCTTACAAAATTGTATTTAATTAATATAATTGTAAACACCCAGCTTGCAGATCATACAAACATTTGTCCCGTGGCGAGAATCTCGTCTTAGTAGTGTTAGTAGTTAAGTTTAGTATTAAATTTTGTACATTATTTTGTGTCTGTGTAATGTTGTGTCAAATAATGTTTTTATCTATGTATCTATTTAACCTTCTGCGTCTCATCCGGATCTTAGCCCACTGCGCCACAGCGGACATCATATAATATATAATTATAATAAATTATAAGGATAATAATCACGGGATGAGACAAGACAAGATATTTTAAGTGTCCGTCATATTTGTAAATCTTAAAAAATCTAAAAGACCCACACATTTTTTTTGCTATGATTGTGTTTTTATTTGGCATCTCGAAATGCATCTTTCAACATAAGGTTGAAGACTTTTTTAATTCATGTATGTTCATATCTTATTAAATATAAATCTATCATTGATATAATTATATATCAGATAGAACTCTTACAATCATACAATACAGAATTCTTAATATGTACTTAAATTTAATAACAATACAATAAAGTTTACATTTTGACAAACACAAATTTTACTAAAATAATAGTTATCTGTGAAGTCGGTTTACGGACGATAATTTCACATGATAACGTCATAAGAAAACATTGATAAACCGAACGTGCCTCTCTATGGCTTGTTCCGCGCTCTCGCTTGCACGCTCGGCTCAGGCGGAACGAGACAATTTTTTGTGTGCCGCCCCGCACACGAAAAATTGTCATCAATTGTTCATCGATATATAAGACGTTATCACGTCAAAAAACTCGGACTGCGGGTCAAACTGTCCCTGATGAAGATTCTCTAGATGAATCGAAACAGTGTCGGTACCTTCATCGATAAAATAATATGTGAGTATAATGTACAACTCACTATGGTTCCGAAAGTGAAATAATATTATGGTTAATTAAAATGTGTAATGATTGTAATTGTTTCCTTTTTAACCGACTTCATCAAAAAGGAGGAGGTTCTCAATTCGTCGGAATCTTTATTTTTTTTTTATTTCTTTTCACCGATTACTCGAAAACGCCTGAACCGATTTGGAAAATTCTTTTTTTGTTTGAAAGGGTATACTTCACAAGTCCAATTTAAGTTTTATCAAAATCAGTCGAGCTGAAAAATCAACGAAAATCTAAAAATTGTATACGTCGTTGATATTTTCGTGTACTTCGATACCTCCCTGTCTCATTAGAGCAGTGTGTTTATTTGGCCTACCCATATTATATATTATATATTAGCTGACCCGGAAAACGTTGTTTTGCTTTATTGAACATAAAAAAAAACTTTTGGGGTGAGCCACCTTTAACACTTAGGGGTATAAAAATTAGTTATAAACCTATTCACAGACCTACTGACTACATTTTAATATTTCATCAATATCGGTCAAGCCGTTTCGGAGGAGTATAATCACGAAAACTGTGATACAAGATTTTTATATATATAGGGATATACAAAAATACATCTTCTTTCTACTAAAAATGTATTACAGGCTTAATGAAGTCAGTTTCTTTTTAGTTTTTAAAACATAATTATTTCTGTTAAATTGTTTTGAATTGGTTTAGGTCTTACCACGAAGCCCTGGCTGTGCGTGGTCACATGTGCTTAGTCCATTTATACAGATCTCTTTTAACTTTCTTTTAAGAAATCAAAAGAATAAGAAAAGAATCTTCTTTGCTAATGTCAGCACATTCGCTTTGCTTTCGCAGTTGAGACCGTTTTAAGTTAATGCATATGAACGCGGATTTATTTTTTGCGGCAAAAAACAGTTATGGTATGGTTGGTTATAATGGTTAGGATGTTGACAAATATTGGCGGACAAAGCAAACAACACCCTCGAGTACCAAATAAGCAGTATGTACTGTGGTGACCAGATAACTGATAGATTACTTATATATTACAAGATGGACTCTCATGAAGAATTAAAACGCGTAAAATGCGCTGCGTTTTCGATAGTCTGTATATATCTCGGGATACTTAACCTGATTAAGAGATTTATAGTAGGCTACGTCTATGAACGGCTTCGCTTGCGTAAAGTTTAATGCCCTTATAAAAACCTCTCAACCTGAACAGTCTAAACAATGTAAGCATTGTTATTGAATTGAATATTAATATTAAAATATTAAGATATTCACCCTGTCACTATTTGTCATTATTTTACAAAAAAGGATGAAACTAAACTCACAGGCACAATTAACCGCCCACCTAGATTTTTTTTTTGTGTAAAAAAAAAAAGTTTGCCAAAACTTTTGCATGATGTCTTATTGCGTAGGTATTTTGAAGTAAAATAAAAGATGATATGTTTTTAATTATTGCTGTTTTAATGAAAAAATCTTAAAAAACACTTTGACCTGAAATTACAGTAAATTATCAAATGTAACAAAATGGCGTAAAAATAAAAAAACACATAAATTAATAAAGTCAATTAATAAACTTCCATTCGGTTCATTCCAACGGTTTGGCATGCTGTCGATCACATCTTTAATCTGTTGTTGTGGAATGTTGTGCCACTCCTCAATCACGGATTGTTTTAATTCATCTATGGTAGTTGGAGCTGATATACGGCTTCGAACACGCCTTTTTAAATTGTCCCATATGTGTTCAATGGGATTTAAGTCTGGACTCCGGGATGGCCATGGTAATTTTTGAATACCGACATTTTCCAGGTACTCGGTAACAACTCTAGCAATGTGGGGGCGAGCGTTGTCCTGCATTAATAAAAAATGTTGCAGTATGTAATGTAAGCAGTATGGCAACGACAACGTCAATGAGATGAAGTTCGATATTTACCCTATTCACAACTTATGCGTATGAAAAAACAAAGTTAAGTGGGTAGTTTTGTTATTTTTTGTCCCTAAATATCTTTCACATTTCACTAATTAAAGTACAATAACTTACAACTGCGATAACATCAAAATTTGCCACTTAAAAAGGGTGGGCGGTTAATTGTGCCTGTAGTTTATTTATAGGCATTATTATAGTTATTATTATATATGTATTTGTCGACTTTTTGTTTTTGTCTATCCTGTCCATCATAAGGTTGCCTGGAAGAGATCGCTAGGCTGCCCATTGTTCAACTTTATTGCTAAAATTTTGTGTGTTTTCTTTGTGTACAATAAAGTGTTTGTCTATCTATCTATCTATTTTAAACACTAATTAACTTTTGATAGAATTTGAGAGACGTTTCTAAGTGAGGGATAGCACCTCCTAGGCACCATATTATTACAGGTTATAAGCGAAATAGCCTGGAATAACCTATAAACTACATTTTCATCGTTTTGATATTACGCAATATACGCACTTCAGTGTGTATCATCTTAAATAAAAAAAATGCGTGAGTGTCGTGGAACACACTCGGTTGGAACGAAGTTCCTATCGTAGTATATTAGTATTGATAAACGTATTATATAAATAAATAAAATAAATAAGATAAATAAAAAAAAAATAAAAAATAAAAAAAATGGCGGACATTTCACACAGCATCATCTAGCCCCAAAGCAGAGCTTGTGTTATGGGTACCACATGACTGATATACTACGTATATACTTTTTTTTTGTAAACACCCAGACCCGAGACAAATATGTAGTTGCATACAAAGAGATCATACAAACATTTGTCCCGCGGCGGGAACCCGCAACCTTCTGTGTCTCAGGCAGGCCTTCACCCACTGCGCCACAGAGGTCGTCGAATATTATTATTTAAAAATTACAAATGAATGAATTACTTGCGTCTCAGAGCAATTAATAGCAGAAATAACTTATCAATAACTAAAAACATATTAATTTTAGCGTAGAAATGGTCAAAATCATAATTATTATTTTATATTTCGACGGGGATATATTTTCAGAGATATTTTGTCCGGAGATGAAGAATCGTGACACCCTATGGATAACCGTATACACTAAAAAAAGGGTCGTAACGGAAATTTATTTATTTATTTATATATAATATGTAATTATAAATAGTACCTTTAATATAAATTTTGAAATAATGTATAGGTAGGTATATTTCGTTTATAAATTATTGATCTGTATCCTTCTATTAGTTAGTTCATAAGTTCATAAACCCAATTACTGGAATAACCATGTACCTAACTATCTAATAACCACATTACCAAATCAAAATACCCGTAGTAACTGATCAATACTCTGTTACACTTTTAATATTTCAAATTCTATCCGTATATAAGTATTTTATAGTTTATTAGAAAAAATAAGATTTTTTCACTTTTAATTTAGTAATACATACATACAGGTATATATAATAATCACCGAGTAATATTTTTTTACGTTTTTAATTGCTCCTGTAAAGTTACTGTTTTTACTTTATACGTTTATTCGATGGGGCCGGCGATATGTTTTCCAACAAAAAAATAATTATCAAAATCGGTTCGTAAACGACCAAGTTATCCGCGAACACACATAAAAATAATATAAATGTACCTATATATACGGTCGAATTGAGAAACCTCCTTTTTATGAAGTCGGTTAAAAATGAAAGATCTAAATAGAATAGAATAGAATAATATTATATTTGCAACAACATTACAATAAACCAATAGACAAATACAAAAACCTATACATCCTAAAATAATTAATGGTTGCCGCAAAAAGGACCCTAACTCAGCATTATGCGGATTGCAGAGTCCACAATCCGCTCTGGTCTTTCGTTAGGACCGATTTTGTTTAATAGGTTTCATAAAGATAATCTAAAGCTAGTAGTAGGTACCTAGGTAATAGGGACCTACTACTAGTAAGAATAAAAAGACAGACAAAATAAATAATGCAGGTCATTTCAGACAGCATCATCTGGCTCCAAAGTAAGCAGAGCTTGTGTTATGGGTAGGTACCAGATGACTGCTATACTACTCATATACTTTATTTATAAATACATACATTTATACATAGAAACATCTAGACCCGAGACAGGTACTTGCAGATCATACAAACATTTATCCCGCGGCGGCAATCGAACCTGCGACCTTCTGCGTCTCAGCAGTTTAGTCCACTTCGCCACAGAGGTCGTCAAAATACATTAATAAATAATTTAATAAATGAAAGTTTAAGTAAGGTTAAGTAAGTGCGTACAAATAAGTGTTTAAGTTAAATAACTTCTAATGCGTGTGTTTTACGTACTTATTTACTAAAAAGTAACATGACTCCTGTCTGACTACAAGTCAAAGTCAAAAGATACTTTATTCAATACGATCACAAGGATCACTTTGAAACGTCTTATACTAGGTGAATTTAGGTGCCAATTCCTCCTAACCCAAGCTCGAGAAGAACCTTCAAGAAACTCGTTCTGGTCCTAGCGCTTTTTTACATGATCCATCATATAATTACCTTAACTACGAAATACTACTACAAGAGAGTTTAACATTTCAAGTGTGTAGTTAACTGTCTGAGGGCAGAGCGACATAAGGCCATGCATTCTTATCAATAATATAGTCATTTATATTATAATAAGCTTTCTTCTAATGACTACCTTTTATGTATGCTTCACACCATCAGATCAGCTCGCTGTCACCTTAATATAACACGATCATTCATAACAGGTATGCCATGATTCAACTCAATTGGCCTATTTGTTGCGGAGTTCTGCTGAACAGCACCTTGGCTCCATCATCAGAACAGCTCGGGTTCACCATAATTACATACCTTTTTCACTTTCAAAACTTTCGTGAGTATACATTTTGATAAACACGGGCTTTCCTCACGTATTATTTTGTCGATGGAGGCACCGACTCTGTTTCGATTTATCTAGAGAATCGAAACAGTGCCTCCATCGATAAATTCCAGTGCGAACCGTGAACTCGAGCGGCAACGAGCGGACTGCGGATCATACTCATCCTGATGAAGATTCTCTAGATGAATCGAAACAGTGTCGGTGCCTTCATCGACAAAATAATACGTGAGTAAAGCCCGTGTTTAACAAAATTACATACCTACCTATTTTGTGAACAATGTTTTAATCAATAAAATAATAAAGCAACTTCTGTGACTGGTTTGTTTTTAATTTTATAACCAATTGAGCAATTGAGCAATCTTGATCTTAATTTAGGCTCAGACCAATGAAGGTTACGAAACTACAGCTAATGGGAGAACCAATTAAGACGACATCTGTGGCGCAGTGGCCAAGGCCTGGCTGAGACGCAAAAGGTTGTGGGTACGATTCCCGCCGCGAGACACATGTTTGTATGATCTGCAAGTATTTGTCTTGAGACTGGGTGTTTCTATATATAAAATAAGTAAGTACAAAAAAAGTATGTAAGTAGTATATCAGTCACGTGGTACCCATAATACAAGCTCTACTTAGTTTGGGGCCAGATGACGCTGTGCGAAATATCCGGCATTATTATTATTATTATTATTAAAATGTACCTATTAGTTTTTACGTTGTAGGTATTCTATATTTATAAAATCCTAAAAATAAATTTAAAAAAAACATGTGTGCAATTCACACGTGGTAGAAGTGAAAAAAACAAACGTATAATACGTACACGTATACAAAACACCACGGTTGTTGTGATGCCTTTTCTCAAGCTTTGTACAACGCATGCGCGCACTAACACCTAATACACACGTATAATGCTTCCTCATCTCATTTTCTTCCACGTTAAATCTTATGAATTTATGTGTCTGTCTCTTTTTACTGTCGCTTTTTCGTTTCATAGACTTTCAAATCACGATGCAAAGAAATGCTAAAGAAGTTTTCACTTCAAAAATGTTTTAGAATTTAAAAAAAAAAACAACTAAAAAAGTTTGTATAACTTTATGTTTTTTCTTCTATTTGGAATCCCATATCATGATAACCCTTTGTCTTAATTGGTTCAATGAGTTACAATTATTTCTTAATTCCCATCTGTCAACCTGCCAAATTTCATGCAAATCAGATCAACGCTTCAATAATTCTCGTCGAACAGACAAACACCCAAACGCCCAAATTGCCTAAGATGCCTCTGAGATCTTCGCTTCGTTCAATCAACTATAAAAAGATAATCTACACTCATTGTCAAATAATTTTCATTGTGACTGACTGTCTGATTCATATAGACCTAACGCACAACTTAAGCCGCTGATCGTAGAGACTTGAAATTTGAAATAGTCCATTAAAATGTTACATTTTTTAGGCCTTAGTGTGCATTTGTCAGAGGACGCAATTTTATTTTTTTAATGTGTAGGGGGGGTCAGTAGAAGCTTAAGTTCAAGTTTGTGGGGTCGGCACCCTTGTCCCCCGGCCGCCATCTTGGAAAAGGGGGTGCAAAGGGTTTTCGCGCTGTATCTCGTAAACTAGTTACCTTACAGAAAATTTAATCAAACATAAAATGTAGCAAATTAAATTTCCTACAATTTTATTTCTATTACTTTTTATCGTCAAGTGACCAACAAAAAAGTTATAAACAAAAATAAATGAAAATTTTGTTTGTTTGTTCTAGGTTTTACAGCGCTCCAAACTTAAACGGATTCTCGAATGCTCATAGGGATGCAATAAAAACTAAAAATTAGGCTTACTTTTCTATCTATATTTTTTTTATTCATACAATTTATTATGATCTTAACATTCCTATGCTATTATTGAACTATGTTTGACCCTTTTACCCACCACCTATGAGGTATAACATGGGCAAAGTCAAATTTATAAAAATTTAATGCATTTTTTAATGCATTTTTTGTCACTGTCTTAGCAAATCGTTTGTATCGCAGAGTGTCTAGAGTATCGTCTTTATTTCCGCCATATAAAAAGACGAAAAAACGTTCGCCAACAACACTGAGTAACGATGACTCGACTTTCTCACTCATAAATAATTTAGTTCCACTTGCTAACTCTGGATGCTTCTGCAAAATTTTTATAAATTTGACTTTGCCCATGTTATACCTCATAGGTGGTGGGTAAAAGGGTCAAACATAGTTCAATAATAGCATAGGAATGTTAAGATCATAATAAATTGTATGAATAAAAAAAATATAGATAGAAAAGTAAGCCTAATTTTTAGTTTTTATTGCATCCCTATGAGCATTCGAGAATCCGTTTAAGTTTGGAGCGCTGTAAAACCTAGAACAAACAAACAAAATTTTCATTTATTTTTGTTTATAACTTTTTTGTTGGTCACTTGACGATAAAAAGTAATAGAAATAAAATTGTAGGAAATTTAATTTGCTACATTTTATGTTTGATTAAATTTTCTGTAAGGTAACTAGTTTACGAGATACAGCGCGAAAACCCTTTGCACCCCCTTTTCCAAGATGGCGGCCGGGGGACAAGGGTGCCGACCCCACAAACTTGAACTTAAGCTTCTACTGACCCCCCCTACACATTAAAAAAATAAAATTGCGTCCTCTGACAAATGCATACCCAAATGTAACTTTTCAATGGACTAAAAGGTCTTGCTACGTATAGGTTACTAAGTGTTTTTTTTTTCAATTCAACCTTTAAAGGGGTGAAAAGGGGTAAAAGTTGTTTATAAAAAAAACATGTGTGCAATTTAGAGCACAAAGAGTATAAACCACGAATATAAGAAACACTGTATAATGCTTCTTATCGCATTTTTTCCCACGTTAAATCTAATGAATTTATGTGTCCGCCTCTTTTTACTGTCGCTTTTTCGTTTCATCGACTTTGAAATCACAACGATGCTAAAGAAGTTTTCACTTCAAAAATCGGATTTGGATTGGATTGGATTTTTAAAACTTGGGTTAAATAATCTTGAATATAGGTATAAATCCATATTACAATTTTTTTTTTTTTTTTTTTTGTTTTTTTTTTTTTTTTGTGGGTAGGTGTGAAAAGAAAAACCTATAAATTTTTGATCTCCTTTAATTTTTATTTAAAATACAGTATTTGTTTATTTAAAATAGTTATTTATGTACAAGTCTAAGGCTTAAAGTACAGTACCTGCCATAAAGTGTTATCTCCTTCAGCACTTAACTTTATCACAAGACACAACTAAATAAAACACATTGTTCCTGTCACTCAAATGGAGGATATAAAGGAAATTCAAGGCACTATGGCTCAAATGCAGGCCCTTTTCTCGGAACAGATGGCTGCTTATGAAGGTAAGCTGAAAAAGCAGTCTCCGGCTTCAGACTCTGTGGCCGCTCTGGCCAGCGAGTTCTCAGGCTTCAAGACTTTTGTCTTGACGGCTCTTAGAGCACTGCAGGACCAAATACAGGCTACTGCCCAAGCCGTTGATCAACTTGAGATGCTGAGCCGTCGCAAGCATCTGCTTCTGCATGGACTACCCGAAGAGCAGAATGAAGATACAACTGCCACTGTTGTTAAACTTGTAGTGGGTCGGCTGAAGTTGGCTGGTTTTGAGGCTGCTGACATAAATCGATGCCATAGGATGGGCCGCATGACATCTGACCGTTCTAGACCGGTTCTTGTGAGGCTGCGAGATGTGTCTGTTCGTGACAAGATATGGTTTGCCAAGACACAACTAAAGAATTCCGGTCTAACTATTTCGGAGTTTCTGACTAGGGCTCGCCATGAAGTGTTCATGCAGGCTAGACATCGTTTTGGAATTTCCAAAAGCTGGACTCGGGAAGGCAACGTCTACGTGGTTGGACCAGATGACGCCAGGCATCGCGTTAGATGTATCGCCGACCTTGATAATTTATCAAGCTCGCAGGCGGTGGCACCGGCGGCGCCGACGGCAGTGACTGCGTCGACGTCAGCTACAGTAACTGCAAAGCCAACTGCGGCAACCAAGTCCAAGCGTGCTGTGACGTCCAGGAAGTGATCTGTTCTATGTCCCACACACATTTTCAAAACACCCACTTTCCTCTTACAGATTTTATCTCTTTATTACTATATTTTTCTACCGTCGTAAACTCACTTTTGTCTTCTTTTATTTCGTATTGAAAAATATTTTGTTTTGTTATTTATATGTCATGCTACTTGGCTGTCAGTGTCAGAATTTGTTCCGACAGATATGACTGTTATGTTCCGCGTTCAGGTTTTGTCTATCTTTAGCTTTAACTTATTTGCCTATTGTAATTTTGCAATTGTTTCCTTTTTCTTTTGATTTGTTTTTTTATTTTATGTAGGTATTACTTTTGTTTTCTTTTTGTTTAACTGTGTAATTTATACTTATAGTTACATAGTATTCATTGATTCTCTTCCAACACGGTTGGCAGGTGCGCTGATTTAGAACAATATCGAATTAGATATTGCATTATAGGTTACTTATTTATAGTTAGTATTTATTTTAGTGAGTAGGTCCATAGGTATATTAGGTACTATTTACTTTTAGATTTAGGTATTATTAGGTTCCTACATGTCATCAAGTGGTGATGATAGCGAACACTTTCTATCTTTTTCAACCAGTGTCGACGACAGTAGCGGTGACCAGAGTTTCTGCAGTATTCCTTCTCTGTCCCAAACTCTTGAGACCCAGTTTTCCGAAGTTGCAAAGAATTTTAATGTCATACACATTAATGCGCAGAGTATTCCGGCTCATTATCCTGATATGCTGGCGTCTCTTGTTCATAATAATATCCACGCTGTTTTAGTCTCCGAGTCATGGTTAAAACCATGTCTACCCACTACTTCCTACTCACTTCCCGGTTTCGTACTCATTAGGAACGACCGCAATGATGGGCGCGCTGGAGGAGTTGCGATCTATTTACGAGCTCATATTCCTTTCTCTTTAGTTAGCATGTCTCCTCAACCTCCATCATCTGGAATGGGCGAACACATCTTTATTGAAATTATTATGTGCCGCACGAAGGTTTTACTTGGAGTATATTATAGCAACAACTCTAACAATAACTTTTTTTCATCCTTCGAAAGACTCTTGGAAGACATTACACCCGCTTATAGTCACTGTATATTAAAATATGGGTAGGCCAAATAAACGCAACGCTCCAATGAGACAGCGAGGTATGAAAATACATGAAAACATCATCGATGTATACAATTTTTAGATTTTCCATTATTTTTCAGCTCGACCGATTTTGATATAATTTATATGGGACCACCTGTGAAGTAAACCCTTTCAAAGAAAAAAAGAATTTTCCAAATCGGTTCAGCCGTTTCCGAGTAATCGGTATGTATATTCATACATAAAAAAAAAAAAAAGATTCCGGCGAATTGAGAACCTCCTCCTTTTTGATAAAGTCGGTTAAAAATGACAACTTTAAAGCTTTTAGCAACAAATACCCGAATTAAAAAACTGTTTCAGAAACCTCACCATATCTTTAAATACCTATACAAGGATATGCCCCACGATAGGGTAGTAAAATAAAAGAGCAACCTTACTAATCCTGTCGAGAAGATAGATACTTAGATAGAAAGAAAACTCTTTATTGACTTGAAATAATAATAATTATAATGCCGGACATTACACACAGCATCATCTGGCCCCAATGTAAGCAGAGCTTGTGTTATGGGAACCACATGACTGATATTACTACTTAAATACTTTTTTTTTTGTAAATACATACATATCCGCCTTCGTCGGAATACGCACTTTCTAAATTTTTTATATAATATCATTTTCAATCCCACGACACTCTCCTATCTTAAACAACGATTCCAATTTCTACACCTCTCCCACTCTCGATCCTTACGCTCCTCTGACACTCTTCTTCTCGCAATACCTGTCCACACTTCCACTTACTATGTTAATTCCTTCACTGTACAAGCTGTTCAACTATGGAACGCACTGCCTGAGGCTATTATACGGGCCAAATCACATGATTGTTTTAAAACTATGGTCAGGGAACACCATTTGTCCTGTCGTTAACTGTTGCTTGATTCTTTATGTCATTTTAGATTTAGGTTTGTTTATGTATGTATTGGTTTATTTAGTTTATTTTATAACGCTGTATTTAATATACTATAATGTAGGTATTGTATATATTGTTGTATAAATATCTATCTTTTTCTTATCCTGTAAATTTGTATGTATACATAATTTTAATTATAAATCTCTTAATATTATTATCATCACCCTTTTTTAAGCTATATTTTGTTCAATCCATCCTAAGGTTGTCTGGCAGAGATCGCTACATAGCGATAAGACCGCCCATTGTACTACCAACTAGCCAAACATTGTTATTTGGTTTCTACTTGTTCATTATTTGGTTTCTACTTGTTCATTATTTGGTTTCTACTTGTTCAATGTATATTTGGTGTGCAATAAAGTATTATCTATCTATTATACATAGAAACACCCAGATGTGAGACAAATACTTGCAGATCTGCCAAACATTTGTCCGCAGCAGGAATCGAACCCGCAATCTTCTGCGTCTCAGCCGGATCTTAGCCCACTGTGCCACAGAGGTCGTCAATATTAGGAATATTACAATAACAAAAAACTCAACTTATTTAAGGCAATACAATGGGCGGCCTTATCGCTAATAGCGATCTCTACCAGGCAACCGTTGGATGGACTGGACCATAAATAAACAGAGAAGGGGCATGTAGGTGTACAAGAGGTGTATGTGTAGAAGGTACCCATAAAAACCATTTATTCAATGTTTTCAATTCATAACTTTGTAGGAACTTATATATACTGCCGAGGAAAATGTATTCACGGTCTGCTAAAAATTAATAGTCTGCGAGCAGGAACTCTAATTAGGTTAAACAGGCGGACATAGTGAAACTGTAAGGGTTCGCTAAAAAGGGGTGTAATGGGGAGTTCACATTGGTATGGGATCTTTTTAACATGTGGAGAGGTGCTTTAGTATAAATGGTGCCATAAATGTTTTTTTTTTCCAAATTACCCCTAAACGGGGGTAAAAGTTTGTATACAAAATGAAAGCATGGTGCAGTTTGCTCAAAACTTGGCATAAATAATCTTTGATATAAAGAATGACCTAGTCTGCCAAGTACATATGGCAGATCTGATCAGAATAGACATTGGCCTCAATTCAGTTGTTTCGCTAGAGTAACTAAAACTTCCTAAAACAAAAACGATCTTATTTTGTTTGCGTTAAAGTCTGAATTAGAATATTTTTTTTAGTGACACTTCCGAAATAAACGTATAACTGACGTGTTTTAGCTCAATTTAGTCATCATGTAAGGAGGTGTTGATTAAAACTGCGGTTATTTTCCGCAGTTTTTATCAATACCTCTATAAATTATTTTCAATAAAGGAATTTATTGGAATAAAAATTATAGCAATAGAACAAACAATAATTTTAACTTATTTTAGAACTGTGATTTAAAATGGGTACTCTAATTTGTACTTTATTTATAGCAAAATATGGTTGTCCATATTTTAGAAAATTTTAGTTAGTCCGGCGAAACAACAGAATTCTTAAACTGAAGACGATTAACAGTTTTTGAGCGCTTCAACAGGAAATTAGATACAGATTATCGAAACTCCTCAACAAATAACTGTAAGGTGGTGATGTGTTGCTCTTACAAACAGTAATTTTGGTGTGTTTGACGAGAAGTTAGAGTTTCTGCAGGGATCAGTCAGAAGTTTACTTAGGTATAGATACGCGAACGAAGTCGCGATCGTTCCAGATGGTACGCAATAAACGAATTTGAACATAATGTTATTATTCAAATCAGTTTTATTCAATCAAACGGATTATACAATCACACGGATCATTTTGAATCAATACATAATCACACTTTGAGCCGTACTTCGACTCACACAGAAAAGTGAAAGTTGTCACTCAAAAATAATAGTATACCCGCAATTCTTACTATCTTGCTAATACTCTACTTACGGGCTTGGCTGATCGGCATGGCAATAGCCCTTAAAGGTACTAGATGTGGGCTCTAATGAATCCATTCGCTTAACAAACGTATTATTATTAATTATGTAATACATTTTATTATGCGTATTGTGTTGATTGTTGTATCAATTCTTTATATTTAGTTTTTTTATTTAAATTTATTTTGTGTATCAAGGATGGACCCAATTGTAGTCTGAATAAATACTTTTTGATTTCATTTGATATTCAACTACTATCACTTATTAATAATACCCGTTAACTACTAGCATTGCCATTCAACGTGGTAATGCCGCTAGAATCTTGGGAATGCTGCCCTCTGGCAGTGATCTGGATCAGTTGAGCTTTCTATAGATCGTCCTTAGATAGCTCAAAAGTTTCACGTGTATTTTATATTGTTTTGTACATTTCTGTATTTATTTCTGTAAATAAATTTCTTGACTGTTAACTACTAAATCGATAATGATATAATGATCGCGAAAGATTAAAAATAGGGTTCAAAAGTAAAAAATAAAGTCGAAATCAGTCATCACTTTGTTTATTTTTCTATCGCACATACTACGTGTATATAAATGACTCGTTTTTTTGTAAACCTTATCTTTAAAAATTGCGTTCCAACAAAAAACAACAATAAATAACACAACATTTATTATTATACTTAAAAATTACAAAAGTTACAGCAGCAATTTCTCCAACTCCACCACGACATTAGTAATAAGTTTGATCAGTGCACTCAGCAGTCCGCTGCCGTCCGTCAAACCACTAAGCAGAGTCAGCACCAGGTTCAGAATAGCTGTCACCAAGCCCAACAACAGACCCGGAGCAGCCAACACATTAGACCTAAACAATGATATCAATATACTAATATACAAAAACAATACAGACGCTAGGTCTGTGAGAGTAGCGTACAAAAGAGGCAGTGTACAGCCGAAATATGGCAGTAGCGCAGGTGTTAAGTTTTGTACTATGTTTGAGAGATTGTTAAGGTTGTTGATCAGGTTTATGAGAAACGGCAGTAAGAGGCAGGCTAGCTGATTGGCTACAGGAAGAACGGTAGCTATCTCGTCGAACGCGAGGCGGAGAGCGGAGACGGAGTATGCGGGGATCATGGCTTCACTGGATGGCACCTGGAGTGAGGAGCAGAATTAATAAGATAACAAATTGTGTTTTATCGCACTTTTTCATGCTTTAGTGAATACAGTTTTTAGTAACAAGGATTTTATTTATTTTTCATTTAATCCTTCGTCGCACAAACAAAAATATAAAGATGTAGATGATGTATGATGGTGGGCTTAATGCTATTAGCATTTTCAACCACCCAACCTGCATGGTAGAGAGAGTACTTTTTACTCTCTCTAGGCGTGCTAACATAATCTAAGAATAAGGAAATATAACGGTATATAATACAACATATTTAAAAATAAACTCCTAAAAATAAAATGAATATATAAATAGATATTATATACATAGTAAAATATAACAATAAATAAGATACATTTATAACAAATGCAATAACAGCTATCTACTATAACTATTCAGGACGTATTGTAGATATACAAAATAGTACAAGTGACGAGTTCAGTAGTGAAATCGAAAATCGAGCAAGCTCTCATATGAGAAACAAGGATCGCTTCCAATCGTCTTATATCCGGTGAATTTAGGTGTATATTCCTCCTAAACCAAGCCAGAATCTGGCAAGATACGTTCATCTTTTTTTGTATGATTAACATTGGTATAATATTTTTTATTAACAGCTTCTGTAGTGCGCATTATAGATTAAAAAAAGTAACAAATATGTAGTACTAACCAAAAACACAATGGCACAGGCGAACAAAAGAATATACCTATTCATTTCAAAATGACTAACTTAACTAACAGATTATTAATATTAGTGATAATTTATAACATTTCTTTTTATAAACACAGATTTATCGATATGTGAAATTAAATATTACATAAACAGTTATGTAAATTTGTGATTTATAATCTATTTGTTACGATAATCTACAACGAAATATATGTTATCAGTATGTAAATGGTATGCGATGTTAATTGATAATGTAAAAACTAGGTTGCCAAATATTTTTTATTAAGTAAGTCTTGCAATAAAATATATATAAATATTGATGAACAATGCATACAACACCATCTAGCCCCAAACTCAGCATTATTTGTATTATGGTGACCAGATGACTGATAGAATACTTATACATTTTTAAACACATACTTATGATATAGAATAGAATATGATATGATCTTATGATACTTTACCCAGACACAGAACAAATACCTAAGTTTATCATACAAATGTTTATCCTGGGAGGGAATTGAACCCTCAATCTACAGCGCAGATCTATATATATCTATAGCCTAGTTACATTTTAAACAGGTTTTTGGCACGTGCAATATCAGAAATAATTCTGTCGAACGAAATGGTCGCTCGAATTCGGCAGTCGAATTATAGCGGCCGATTTTTAATCAAACCAAATCAAAATAATTATAATAATGTACTTAATAATAAATGAATGATCAGTAGCGACTATGTAGCGGTTGGTGAGCTGGACGTTAGCAGGTTCGATCCTCATTGCGGGACCAATATTTGTATGATCTGCGAATACTTTTATCTTGTATGGTTGTCAATGTCAATGGCAAAATTGTTTAATTCGATATTCAAATACCAATTTGAATCGAGTGAATTTAGATGATCTTTTTTTTGTAGTTTATGTTTGTAAAGTAATTTTCTATAGGACTTCTATATTTTTTGTTTAACTTAACAACTATACTGAAATCATTGGCCTTAGTTCATCTGATGAACATAATTTAGGTGGCGTCAGTCAAGTTAAAAAAAGAGCAGTTATTTGTAATTGAAAACTTTCGTTCATGGATCCTCTCCAGCAAGCTGAGGTGGGTGAAGTTTCCTCTCCACTGACGCCACTCTGGGATTCTGTTTGATAGCGCAGCCCTTCCCAGGTACCCACACTAACTTCTCTCGCGTTCCGACAGGACCCGCAGGAAAGAAGAGTCAGTACATGCGGTGTCGGTTCGGTTGCAGCATAACGGCTGGCACCGTGCCGGGTTTGTTCACGTTTTCCTACTCTGAAAATAATGAAAAACTAAAGAGCAAGCTCTGTAGATAAAAACGGTCATTGCCATTGACATTGACCTTCATTGACCACACTTGTACTAATAAATACAAGGATGATATCACTATTTCGTCGAATAAACATCACGTTCGCATTTACTCTCCACGAGTCAGCATTCTGATTGTTCTGTTTACTATGTCAATCTAGATACCTACATTAAACAAAGTAAAGCAATTGGTATGTATAATTTTGTTTACTTTATAATTACGTTATAAAAACTAAAATAAAAGCGACGAAAGCAAAATTTAAAGACCATAAAAATACAACCGAATAGAGAACCATTTTTTTGAAGTCGCTTAAAAAAGTTTTTATTTTACGCATTTTAGTACATAATCATTTTTCGAAGTTCGTAAACACCACTGGAAAATCACAGGGAAGGAAAATATCGAAATTTCGAGGATTACATATTTTTCTAGCTAAATTGATTTAAAAACCAAACTAATTAACCGATTTATATGGAATTTCTATTGGACCAATAAGGAAAAACTACCTGTCACGAAAAAATAATGTTTTCAAATTGGTTTATAAATAACGAAATTTAAAAAAAAATGGTTGTCTGTAAATTCTTTTTATGGACGATCATTTTACGTGATAACGTCATAAGAAAACATCGATGAACCGATCGCGCTTCTCTATCGCTTGTTCCGCGCTCTTAGCTTGCACGCTCGTTTCAGCCGGAACGTGACAACTTTTCATGCGTGCAGCCGGCGTTCATCGATTTATAAAACGTTATCACGTCAATAAAAATTACAACCAAATTCAGAACCTCCTCCTTTTTTTGAAGTCGGTTAAAAAGGAAAGATTAGGGTCCGTACTTCAGAACAGAGGGCCTAGACCAGATCCATTTTCTATTTGCGTTAAGGTTTGCGGAGAGATTAAATTATATGGATTTGACACTGCGTGTGGTATGATGTGACGTGCATCACGTGGCTGAAGTGTAACTGCTGCTGTCATTTCCATACAAATTGATCTTTCTATATAGGTATCTCTTTATTCTTCGCTTGTCATTTCATGATGTAACATATCACTTCTAAATTAATTATATATTCTCAAGTTGTTGCATGTTTTTTTCTGCAATCTTAGCGGAAATTTAACAATCAATCGCAACTTCATAACACATGTATGGACAATTGAATTATATGTGTATTATGTTGCAATGTGATTTGAGTGAGTAATCCCGAAAAAGTTCTAGGCGGCCATTACTCGATGACGTTAAGAATAGACAAATGACGATCGACAAAGACTATAACCAAACGTTCACTGGCACGACACTCGCACGATTGTTAACAAGACAGATGCCATTATAGAAAGAAGAGAAAAAGCAGAAAGGCGTTGGCGTGAGGTATTACAAATACCTCACGCCAACGCCAAATTGTATGTTTTGTATGTTCCTTACCGCGGAAGGTTTAATACAAAAAAAAACTGTTACTTTTTATCCCGGGAAAATTCTTCAACGCGGGCGAAGCTGCGCGCGGACAGCTAATATAAAATAAAACGGTATTTTTCGAATAAAATAATTAAATGTATTATTTTTGCTTGAATCACAAAGAAACACAAAGCTTTTTTTTCAACTGTTCATACCCTAGTCAATAACTCTAGCTTTATTAAAATAAAAACACCAAAAATGAAACCGGAAATAACTCATGAAAAATAAATAATATAAGAGCAGTGTTTGCTTCTCAGGAGGCCAAAATTAATATATTTACCTACTTATTCATTACGTTTATTTCAGACAACATCACTACATAGTATAAAAACAAAGTCGCTCCCCGCTGTCTGTCTGTCCCTATGTATGCTTAGATCTTCAAAACTACGCAACATGCGGTTTTTTTTAATAGATAGAATGATTCAAGAGGAAGGTTTATATGTTTAATACATACATAATATAGTAGAGAAACACTGATTGAAATTTAGAGGTTAGCGTATATGGGTTCAACGTATTAGAACTACTGAGCTACAGCAACGCGTGGATGGGTCAGCTAGTTACATTATAAATTAGTTACAAAAAAATATTAAAGTGTCCATATTTAATTATAATTAAAATTAAGGTAACGCTAACTATCGCACACTGGTCAAGAGAGTATAACGAGAGACTTAGAAACGTCACTCAACTTCTGTCAAATTGTATCAACGTTTAAAATAGTGCTATCCTTTTTTAACCGACTTTATCAAAGGAGGAGGAGGTTCCCAATTCGTCGGAAACTAGTTTTTAAAAAGAAACCTATAGGCTCAAACTTCATTCAATGAAGTCTCATTGAATGAAATTTGAGCCTATAATACATTTTTAGTGGAAAGTAGATGTAATTTGTATATATATAATATGGGTAGGCCAAATAAACGCAACGCTCCAATGAGACAGCGAGGTATGAAAATACATGAAAACATCATCGATGTATACAAATTTTTATTTTTCAGCTCGATCGATATTGATAAAATTTATATGGGACCACCTGTGAAGTATACCCTTTCAAACAAAAAAAGAATTTTCCAAATCGGTTTGAGCCGTTTTCGAGTAATCGGTGAACATACATAAAAAAAAGAAAAGATTCCGACGAATTGAGAAAGGATCAAAAAGGAGGAGGCCTTTTTGATAAAGTCGGCTAAAAAGAAAACCGACTTCATTGAATTAAATTTGAGCCCATAAAAATACAACCGGATCGAAAAACTCCTTTTAATAAAGTTGGTTGAAATGATTTATTTTACGCTTTTTAGTACTTATCATTTTTCAAAATTCGCAAACACCATTGGAAAGTCACAGGAAAGCAAAATTTCAAAGCAATCTCAAGTGGGCCAGATATTATTAGCCAGAGACAAAGATCAATACCCATGAGCTAAATCCAGTCATCTGTGACCTACAGAGCGCCATTTACTTTCAGTAAGAATAATCGAAAGTTCGTTTATGTTGTGTTTCGCAATCCATGAGATGACGTCATAAAATGGTGTCTGACTCAACATGATGTTGCGTTCAGTAGTGCTACTTAACACGTCGCTATTTATTTAGTCCTTAGCTTGGAATCAACAGCAGGCTTAGATCCTGGAAGGATACAGCATCACTCTTATCATATGTCCCATGGCGTGTGCAGGTAGGTTGGTCTTAATGTGAGCGTGAGCGCGGACACTGCCGGAGTTGCCGTGGGAGTGAGTCAATTTCCCCAGATCGCTCGCAGCGTATAAAAGTAATAATTATAATAATGAATAACGCCGGACATTGCACGCAGCATCATCTGGCCCCAAAGTAAGCAGAGCTTGTGTTATGGGTACCAGACTGATATACTACTACATTAGTATCACTCTGGGGCGCAGTAGACTAAGGTTCGGCTGACACACAGAAGGTTGCGGGTTCTATTATATATATTATTTATATTATATTATATATTATATTCAATTTTATAATATTATAAATGCGAAAGTAACTCTGTCTATATGTCTGTCTGTCTCGCTTTCACGCCAAAACTACAGAACCGATTTAAATGAAATTTGGTACACTGATAGTCTAAAGTCTGAGAAAGGACATAGGCTAATTTTAATTGAAAAAAAGTGTTGAAAAGGGGGATGAAAGATTGTATGAAAGTATTGTCATTTTCAGAACTAGAAGCATAAAATTGTTGGCTGTTGATTCCTAATAATATTATAAATGTGAAAGTAACTCTGTTTGTCTGTCTGCTAAGTTTTCACGTCTAAACCGCTGAACCGATTTTGATGAATTTTGGACTATTCCAATATTAGCTCTATAGCTAAATGGGACCTTGGAGAAGGACATAGACTACTTTTTATGTTGGTTCCATGCGTGCGAAGCCGCGGGCAGCAGCTAGTACTTATATATTTTTAAATACATTCATGAATTTATATAATACCCAGACACAGAACAAACACGTATGTTCATCACACAAAATGTTTCTCCTGGATGAGGATCGTGCTCTCAACCTACAGCGCAGAAGGCAGAGCTACTACCAACTGAGCTGACATACAAATCATTCACATTAACTTTAATTTGATGAGATTAACTAGGTACTAGAAATAAAAATAAACTTGCTGTTCCCACCGTTAGGCTCGCTAAAGTTAATAAGTCTTTGTGCACGCTTATATAAAAAGGTCCCAAGCGACGTGTTAGATTTGTCGATTGGCAAATTTAAAAACGTAATTAAACAGAAACTGTCATTTAATAGACAGTTGCATTGCTATGTTATGATTGACAGCGGGTCTCCGTTTCCTCAGGGAGCCAAGGATCGCCAGTATTTCCGCACTTTCGTGCCTGGAAGTAGCACATGCTGACATTGAACCTTTTTGGCCACACTAAAATGTTAAATGTTACAGGGAAGGGCAAATTTTTACGCATATTTTTGTGTATGTGTTTGTATTAAATTTTGCCCTAGGGGCCTATTTTTGGTCTGTTTTCCGCTCATGTGTTTTCTTCTGTTTTGTTTGTGTGCTAAATAGTTTTTTTTCTTTCTTTCTTTCACACCCTCGGGTTGCTCCTTTCTCGGCTTCTTCTCAAGTAAGTTCTCGCGGGACTTCAGATGGATCTTGATATGTTATAGTGGACCAGATAATAGGTGTTTATCTGGTCCACTATAGCGTATCAAACAATAGACAACGATCTTTGCTTTCACATCCCTCCCCGTTCACATGTGACTCCGTACCTTAACTCATCTAGCTTGTTGAAAATGAAAGCATGACGAGATCTACATTTAGCATGCTTGCTATTTGGAATAATTAAATTTCAATCTCCCCCTTACCTTTTCAACAAGTTGGAATGGGCGCGAGTGGACTCTCGCTACCCCAGTAGATCGTGCTCTTTTATTTTTGTTACAAAGAAGCACAGACCTGTCGCTTTTCGAGGGTCTTTTCGCTTTTATTTTTACTGTCTTTCCTTTCTTTTCTTTGTGTGTGTACCAAATAAATGTCTATTCTATTCTATTCTATCCTATTCTATTCTATTCTATTCTATTCTATTCTATTCTATTCTATTCTATTCTATTCTATTCTATTCTATTCTATTCTATTCTATTCTATTCTATCTCTTAAAGATTAAACTTCGAAGTCAATGCAAACAAAATATACAGCTAAAATTTCTGATGAATATTTCGACACTCCAGTAAATCAAAAATTATATGGCACTTCCCGATGACCTAGTATCATAAAATTTGACAAAGAGCCAGGGTTAATAGCACAAGTGAAGGGAAAAATCTGACAATAGCTAATTTGTACATATTTATATCAAAAAATATTATTTTTAGATTGCAAATATACTCGTACGTGACCGTGACGTACTCGTTCATGTATATCGATGTATCGAAGCATTTTATCAACAACAAGGTTAAGTTGAGACCAATGTTCAGTGATTTAGCTTGCACTAGTTATTTGTAACTGAAAAAGAACCATGATAGTGAAAAAAGAAGGTTCTGTAACCTCTTAGGCGTGACATTATTATTATTCGAGTTCGATTTCCGCAGCGAAACAAAATGTTTGTATGATCTGCAAGTATTTGTCTCGGGTCTGGGTGTTTCTATGTTTAATATGTATGTATTTACAAAAATAAGTTTATAAGTAGTATATCAGTCATGTGGTTCCCATAACATACAAGCTCTGCTTACTTTGGGGCCAGATGATGTGTGAAATGTCCGGTATTATTTATTTATAATTATAACTTAATTACGATTATTAAAGATAATCAAGTAAAGTTGACTTAAATTACATAATTCCATGGCAATATTATTGTAACACATATTGTTTATCATTATTTTATCTTTTTAAAAAATTGTAACACATTTTGCAATGGCTGATATATAAAAAGTGTTACTAGTACTATTTTATCACAAGTAGAATCGATTTGTAGTTGTATATTTAGTTGTAGAACATAACTATGTCGAAGTTGACATTGATCGCATTTTGCGCGCTAGCAGTATTTTCTTTTACGGTAAGTTTACGGTTAACCTACATATTACTGCATGCTTCAGAATTTTTATCAATACGCATGTCATCTATAATATTCATTAAGAGTAGATTGTAAACGACCTCTGTTAACCTCAGAAGTTCGAAAACCGCATTTCGATTCCCACCGCGGCGCGGGATGAATGTTTGTATGATCTGCAAGTGTTTTTCTGGGTTTTTTATGTTTAATATGTATGTATTTACAAACTTATATAAGTAGTATATCCGTCATGTGGTCATAAGACAAGCTCTGCTGACTTTGGGGCTACATGACGCTGTGTGAAATGTTTGCTATTATTATTATTTTGATATTAATAGCAGGTAGGAATCACAGGTTTACGTGCCCTCGTGCTAAAATTTAAGCACGGAAGTCCTTAAGTTTTATTCCAGCATAATCCATTCGCTTAATGGTTGTATTAAGCTTCGACTAAATTGGTCCATAAGAAACGATTTATAGATGATTAAATAACCTAACAAAGAGGAAATACCTACCCTGAGTACAGATTAAATTTTTATATAAAATACCTAGCCGTAGAATCTATTCTATACAGGGCATCCCGGAATAAGTATATTATTCCGAAGGGGGGGAACGATTCTCGACACTTACGAAAACATATGTTCTACGACTTTTGTGAATTTGATGATTTTCAATGAAGAAATTTGCAGCAAAATTTGCTTTAACTGGTAGAAGTAGGTATCTATGCCTACCTATCTTAGTATAGCAATAAATTTGAATTTACACGAGTTTATGTAGGTAGGTGACGTGGTTGTTCACAATATAATTTCATATTTTAATTATTGAAATAAAATAAAATGTTTTTGTATGGAAATTTTATAATATGATTTTTACCATCATATCTGTTATGTTACTTGTATGCATTTTGTCATTGATATAAAAGTCATCTCTGTTAATTTAACCAAAGATTGGCAATCTTTGGTTAAATATTTTATTTTTAACAAATACAAACAATATTTTTTTGTCAAATTTTCCTCAGTGAAAACAATTGAGAAAAATTGTGTGCGAGTGAGGGGACTTTCCTTTCTTTATTAAAACAGGTTATAACCACTGCATTGATAAACTAAGCGTAACTAAAACTCTAATTCGTTTTTTTCCAGCCCCCAGTGTCAGCAACAGGAGTGCAACTACCAGCCGTCTACCCCCTAGTCAACATTCTTCTCCCGCTACTGAACAACGTATACAACCTTCTTCTATCCCTTCTATCTATCTTCGACACCCTACCTCCCTCAGTCAGCTGCCTAATCCCCGTAGACCTGGGAGCTCTAGAAACTTCTCTCCTGAAGCTGTACTCCCAAGCGCTAGCAATCGTTAATTTCCTACGAACGTTACCGGAGTACGCGTTCGGTGCGAACCCCAACACGCCGCCAGCGGGTATTGCGAATCTGCAAACGCTGCTCGCGACGCTGATAGCGTCTATAACAGATCTGGCTGATGACGTGCTGATTGGGATTGGAGGAGGACTACTGCCAGGGTTGCTGAAGCTTGTTGTAATGGTGGTGCAGTGCTTACTTAGCTTACTGCTGTAGTGTAAGTATTAAATAAAGTTATTTACAAAGTTATTAAGTTTTTTTTTTGTGTTATATCTGCAGTTTTTTGTACGAACAATAGGACAAGCAGACATACATACATCGCTGGAACATGTCGACCAAATGGTCAACTTGTTCAACTCCTGCCTAGTGACGTTATTTGACCGTCATGCGCCTTTCAAAACCATTACCATTAAAAACCGTACCCACCCTTGGATTACCTTTACTATTATAGAAATTATGAAACTCCGAGATGAAGCTCTTCTAACATATCACAAAACGAAGTCTCAGAGTAAAAAAATATATTACAAAGTTTGTTGTTAACAGTGCTCTTTTTTTTAAAAAGGCTGCGTATTTTAAACAAAATATAAACAATAAAATGAATGACCCTAAAGCTCTATGGAAAAACCTAAAATCTACGATTCTTCCTCATAAGAATAACGAGTTGCCATCTGATTTCCAAGACCCCAACATGATTAACAATCATTTCTCAAACATACCTGGCAATTATGCGGTAAAAAAGTCTCAGCTAACTTTCTATGAATTTAATAGGAATAGTAAAGCAGTTTTTAGCATAAGCCCTGTTAGCTGTGATACAATTATTAAAATTATGACTTCTATTAAAACTAACGCAGTAGGCAAATAAACTTAAAAATGTTATTAATGACCCTGCCCCATTCTCTGGAGGTGTTAACTAAAATTTAAAATACCTCGATCCTGACTTCAACTTTTCCTGACGAATGGAAAGTGGCTTCCGTCCTACCTTTACCTAAGATATCTAATCCTGTAGCAATGAAAGATTTAAGGCCTATAAGCATTTTACCTTGTATCTCTAAAATTCTTGAGAAAGCGGTATGTAATCAGCTGACTGAATTTCTGGAAGTCAACAATATACTGCCTGAATTCTATTGGTTTTAGAAAGGGACGTAGTACCGCTACTGCACTTCTAGACGTAACAGACAGTATTATTAATGCACAGGATAAAGGCATGGTCACACTGTTGGTACTTCTTGACTTTTCGCGTGCATTTGACTGTCTGAATATTGCCTTATTATTGTCCAAGTTGAGCTACTATGGGTTTGCTGCTACTACTGTAAAGTGGTTGGATAGTTATTTGAGTGGTCGCCGCCAGCACGTCAAAATTACAAAAAATTATGATACCAGTGTTTTTTCTGACGAAGTTTTTGTAAAGAAGGGGGTACCTCAAGGGTCTATTCTGGGCCCCATTTTATTAATTATATTCTCTGCTGACATTATCAATTGTATAAGAAACTGTAAATATCATATCTACGCTGACGACGTCCAAATCTACATTTCATTTAAGTTAGAGGATGCTTCTTTTGCTATCCGGAAGCTTAACGATGACTTGTCCAGAATATCTGGTTGGTCACAGGAAAACGGTATTACTTATTATTACTTAATCCACTAAAAACTAAGTTTATGGCCTTAGGTACTAAATACATGCTTAATAATTTAGACCTATCATCGGCCATTTCACTCAAGGGTCAACCAATTGAGCGTGTGTATGAGGCACATAATGTAGGTCTCATTATGGATGAGAGTCTTAATTTTGATAAACATATAACTAATTCAGTAAAATCGTGTTTTGTAAACTGAAGGTCTTGTATAATATTAGGCAATATTTGTGCGAGGAGACAAAATAGACACTAGCAAAACTTAATTGTGACGTTTTATTCTTAGAAGTCACAATAAAAACAACGAAAACAACAGCAAAGCAAAACTTCAGAGAAGGGATAGACAAAATGGAATAAATAACAATAATTGTACCCAAACCTGAAGGTATAAACAGTATAATGGACAAAGAGGTGTAAAACATTATGAAAGCAACTACGATACAGTTATTATATGAAGTTATAAGATAGAAATTTCATTTAGAAAGGAACCTGTCGCCTTTGATGGAGAGTAAGGTACATTTTTAATTTTCGCTTAAAGCCCTGAATACTTTGTTGGTCGCGGATCGGTGGTGGGATGTTGTTCCAGCACTTTGCGCAGCGTACCGGAAACTGCCTCTAAAGGCTACCGAGTGATGTCGTTGAGTGGACAGCTGCTTTGAGCACTTACGTAACGATCTTGTTTTTGACACCCACGTAAGCCTTTCATATAAATAAATTGGACTCCCGTGCTTAAGAACACCAAAAAGCAGACAAGCTAGATGCAGTTTTTGTCTCGCTCTCATTTTTAGAATGGAGTGTTGGTTTAGGAAAGGTGTGACATGGCTCCTAAGCGGTACCTTAAAACAAAAACGAGTGCACGCATTTTGTACCATTTGTACCAGGTGTTGCGTACGGCGGAGCAATCGAGGACCAGTGACGGTATCAAGGTAATTTAGTCTTGAAAGTACTAAAGATTCTACGAGCTGTATATGATGTATGTAGCTGTATGTGATGATACACTTTATCTGTATTGTTTATATAAGTATATGTTATTATTTTATATATGTAATTATATCTCTATATTATTAGCGGACATCCGTGATTTCGCTCTGGGCGAAACGACGGATTCCAACGGAAGGTCAGTTGTTGTGTTGCTATAACACAACTAATGCTGAGTTGGACGCCAATTTGCGATGAGGCAGGTATAGATGGTCAATATCGGGAGATACACACTTCTGTAATACCTTAACGTGTGTGCACTTATTTGATTGTTTAAGTTAAGTTGTTTTCTTTTTTTTTTATTAGTAAATAAGTATTTTTGTATCTCTCATCTGTCTCTGTAACTATGCATCTTTGTTAACTGTCTACACTGTCTACACGCAAATAAATGTATTTTATTTCTTTCTTCTTTCTTCTTTACATACCACTCAGTACCATCCGTACATTGTTAGTCTACCACTTTTAACAAAGCGCTTTGCTTCCACATTTATAATGCGTACAGCGAAAGATTGGAATAATTTTCCGTCGTATGTCTTTCCTGAAAACTACAATCTGGGTCTCTTTGAGTCAAGAATGAATAGGTGTCTTCCTAGACCTTCGTGCCCCATTATCGCTTGCCACCAGGCGAATTAGTGGTCAAACGTAAGTCTAAAAATATTAAAAAAAAAAAACGTACGTACTTACCTACCTACTTACCACACGGTGTGAGTTAAGAAAACATTAGCAAAAAATGTTTACGAATGGACCGAATTATGCTTAGATTGTATTATGGTGACCATATATAACTGATTTAATACTTATATATACATTTTGATAAACACGGGCTTTACTCACGTATTATTTTGTCGATGGAGGCACTGACACTGTTTCCAGCGACAACGAGCGGTCCGCGGATCAAACTCACGATGAAGATTCTCAAGATAAATGGAAACAGTATCGGTGCCTCCATCGACAAAATAATACGTGGGTAAAGCCCGTGTTTATCAAAATGTATAGTACAACTCACGAAAGTTTTGAAAGTGAAATACTTATATGTATCTAAATACTTACTTATGGTACTGTATTATAACACCCATGGAGAACAGACATCGACGTTCATCACACGAATGTTTATTCTGGAATCAAACTCCCAACCTGTTATATTTAATAAATATTGTATATAATATATATATATACATATATATACTATATTTAATTATAAAAGTCAATGACTATATAATATACTAGCTTCTCCTAGTGGCTTTGCCCGTGTGATATACAATAAATAAATAATCTTAGACATTTCACATATCATCTGGCCCCAAAGTAAGCAGTGCTTGTGTTAGGGGTACCAACATGACTGATATACTAATTGTTATGGTGACATATTTTGACAGCAATGACCCACCAATCAAGCACCAAAGTAAATTAGGTAAATCCAAGCTTTAGATGACCTCTTGGCGCTTCTGCGTACCTAGTACATATTGTTATACAACCAGGAGTACGTAAGTTGATAATGGAGCAAATGCGACTTATTTGGTCTCATTTGTAGTAGTCAAGGTAGCCAATGGAACAAATAAAACCTTCTTAGTCTTATTTGTCACATTATGCTTCTTCTTATCGTGTCACTAGTTATTTTGGAACAGTGTGGTGAAAGGATTAAAGTGCGCTCTAAAGGCTCGTTTTGTCACAATACACCTGCAACCGAACCGACACCGCATGTACTGATTCGTCTTTCCTGCGGATCCTGTCGGCAAGGTCGAGAGCTTACATTAAGGCTTACCTAAATGCACGAATGGAGCCTCTAAGGCGCACTTTAATCCTTTCAACACAGTGGTTAGAAATAACTAGTGACACGATAAGAAGAAAAAGAAGTGTCAATTCCTCTTAACCCAAGTCCGAGACGAACTGGCAAGAAACTCATCCAGGTCCGAGTGCTTTAGTAGTTGGAATGACCGATTCTATAGATAGATAAAACAAATATTTAATAAACCAGCACACACGTACAATCAATGGTAATTATACCTAATGATAACAACATAAAATTTTAAGTTAGCGGCCTTCATTATAAACGCTGCTCAACATGTCTCTATTTATTACTATCCCTACTAATATAATAAATGCGAATGTAACTCTGTCTGTCTGTCACGTTTTCACGCCAAAACCGCTGAACCTATTTTGATGAATTTTGGTATAGTCAAAGTCAAAAGATACTTTATTCAATACGATCACAAGGATCACTTTGAAACGTCTTATATACTAGGTGAATTTAGGTGCCAATTCATCCTAACCCAAGCCCGAGAAAAACTGGCAAGAAACTCGTCTTGGTCCTAGCGCTTTTTTACATGATCCACCTTAACTACGAAATACAAGAGAGTTTAGAAATTTCAAGTGTGTCGGTTAACTGTCTGACGGCAGAGCGACATGAGGCCATACATTCTTATCAAATAGAGATAGATGGGACCTTGGAGAAGGACATAGGCTACATTGTTTTTGCGGGCAACAGCTAGTCTTATATAAATACGTTTTAAAAACTATAAAGAAAACCGACTTTATTGCATATAAAAAAAGGTTTATAACTAGTTATATATTATATAAATAACACAAGAACAAAGAAAGAAAACTGCTATTGGACACATTCTTAGATATTACTTAAAAATATGACTTAAATTACTCATTGGCCTACTTAGCTAGATTGTAATATAATTAGTGTATTAATAAAATCACGCAACGGTACAAGCTGGTAGATACGTTTCGTTACTCAAGAGCTGGTTCCTATCTGGCCCAGCGTATTAGCATTGCCATTCAACGTGGTAATGCCGCCAGTATCTTGGGAACGCTGCCCTCTGGCAGTGATCTGGATCAGTTGAGCTATCTATAGATCGTTTTAAACGGTCCTTAGATAGCTCCATTGTTTCACGTGTATTTTATATTATTGTTTATTATTTTGTAAATTTCTGTAATTATTTCTGTAAATAAACTGTATTCTATTTAACCTTAAAATAGTGTATAATTTTAATACTAATAAGTGAAGCAAAAATTTGTACCCCTTTTTACGAAAATTGCGCGGACGGAGGAGTATGAAATTTCGCACACTTATAGTTTATATAGAGGAGTGCAGAATGCGCATATATTTTCTAAATTATGCATAAAAAATACATTCGTTATTAATTAATTATGATCGAATTTCGACCAGTGGGCAACCACTAGTTTTATTAATTACTAGCTGACCTGGCCACGTGTTGCTGTAGCTCATAGTTCTAATACGTTGAACCATACGCTCTAAAATTATCAGTGTTTCTCTACTATATTATTATACATATATTATACATATCGCACACCTAGATCAATACTAAGACAAGTCAAAAAACACAACTTGGTTTTTTTGAATTGATTTGTAATTTTTCTAAGAGATAATTTGAGTTGTATTGGTGAATTAACTATGAAAATAGTAATGGGACATTTTTAATTGTTCCAGTTTTGATTGATGAGGTAAGATCATACTTTATTCACTATTTCGAGTTGACTTTGTGTTGTTGAACAATAATGCATATTGCGAGATGTCTTACTTTTGTTGGTGATAATTAATTTGGGCTTTTTTTATTTTATAAAACCTTAGATTTTTCGTGCTTTATTTACAACATGTGGGGTTTTAAGTGTAGAATTGTGTAAAATAGCGATTTTTATTAAACTATGCACCTATTATTTTTTATAAAAGTTTCTTTGAGATGACTTTCTTTTGATGGTTGAATGCAAAAATCTAATTCATTGTCTTTTTTTAGGAAAATGAATAAACGATGGCCTCGTTTCTTGTTAATGTAGTACAAAAAAAGATCAAAGCAACACTAGAAATGTAAAATAATACCTTTCAGTTATATCTACAGAAGAATCTCCGACAATTGAAAATGCTATGACTACCCCGGACATTTTCCAAAAAACGCATGATGATAACTATATCAACAGCAAATAAACATCACCAAATCAGCAACCACCATTACAAGACGTAAATCAATCAGCTATGTCAATAGAAGAGTCTACAATCATTGTACAATCGCTTCTCGAAACCGAGTCACCGACCTAAACCTATTACTTCCGTAATTCAATTCGGCTAGCACAATGTCAAAGACTACAATATCTCATGTAGCGAAGAAAGTTTAATTGAAGACTCAGATGCTGATCCGAATTTCACTGCTAATAAAAAAAAAAAAAAAATAGTAATCACAAAGGTAATTCATTCTTAAAGCTCCAGTAATACTAGTTGCAGTTCGTCAAGTACTTCAAGTTCTAGCAGTAGCTCTGATAAGGATGATGAAACAGTTGCTGATGATCTTGTAATGAATAACACAGTTACCCTATCTCAAGCAGCTGATGATCTTGTTACGAACTATACAGTTACCCTGCCTCAAGCAGCTGATGATCTTGTAACGAATGACATAGTTAACAAGTTTATATTGCCTTTATGACCTTAAAGTGAGTGTATTGATCTGGAAGGTGAGTGTATGCTCACCAAGAATTGTTTTAAGTTTCTATTGCCATAATAATGTTCCTTGTACCTAGTATAACTTTTTAGATTGGAAGACAATAATTGTGATTATAAAAGCGATTTTATTTGAATAATAAGAACAAGTTTTCCATCAAATCACATGATTCAAAGTAATACTTCTTTGAATTAAAATTTAAAATATAGTTTTGCAGAAGATTTGCTAACTGTTATCAAGGAATCTTGGAAAGGGCTGGGAATTTCGGGGAGAAAACGTACACTGACCTTATGTTCAGAAAATCTTCTGATGGCTCCCAGAGCGGCTGCGATGGATTCCACGAATAGAGAAACTTCACACCACAGCTTTTGTCCTTTCTTAACACCATATATTTGCGGAAAAAGTGAAGAAAATTACAGCGGGTTAATTAGCGATGCGTGCGCGGCGCGGTATTTGTGAACTGTGTCATCTCCCGATGACAGGTGTCAAGCATGGCTTGTCGGCGGTTCTTCCTTCCCTCGCGTGATGGCGCTAGTGTGTACGTCTTGGGAAAGGATGCGGAAGGGGTAGGTAGGTATTTGATGTGAGAAGTAATCTCACTATGCTAAAAGATGGCGTTACCATTTCCGCCCGCCCTTGATGGGTCACCATTGAAAAGCAACCGTAAAATGAGACTAGAAAAATTTAATATCTCATAGCGTTTCAGGAGACTAGGATGAAACCTAATATCTCATAGCGTAAGTGGTGACTAGGACGAAGCCCAATATCTCATAAAGAAATTTAAGCGAATAAATTAAATACTCATGAGACTCATTAGCGGAGTAGTGCTCACAAGTGCGGTTAAATTATACTAAGAAACAGCGGTGTTACTAAATTGACAAATTAGATGCTTACAACTAAAATTAAGTCTATATAAGTATTAAATTATTGACGCGGTATTGGACATAAGCGAACGGTCGGACGAAGTAGATTTGTTCCACTCGGATCTTACTGTAGAAGTACGAACTACTCCATCCTTGGAAGGGTGTTCTTTTTCTACGATAGCTAATGGCCAGGCTAAACTCGGTACATTATCATCTATTACGACCACAACCACTCATGGAGTGATAGGCGCGGAATGCGTATTCCACTTCTGTCTAACCTGTAATCCATGTAGATATTCCAACCTCCACCGCTGCCAAAAGGACTGAACTAGCTTGTCCAGTAGCGAGTGCCTTTGTAGTAGGCTGAGATTGTCAGAACCTACCTGCGGCGCGGGTATTGAGCATAGCGGCGCAGTATGCAAAAAATAACTGGGCGTTAGAGCAGAAGGCTTAGCGGGATCAGAACTCAATACTGTCAGCGGGCGCGAGTTAAGTAAACACTCTACTTGAGTGAGGACAGTGCAGAGTTCCTCATAAGAAAGAATCTGTTGACCGATTACTCGGTACAGATGCGACTTTACAACCTTAACCATACTTTCCCAGGCTCCACCTTTGTGCGGAGACCTTGGGCTTATAAAAGACCAACTAAAACGACTCTCAGCGATCTCATGTTCCAGCTTCGGATGATATTCATCGTTCAAAAATGTATATAAGTCGCGTAAATAAGCGGCGGCGCCTTTAAGGTTAGTCGCGTTATCCGAGTACATTACTTGTACAGGACCGCTCAGAAGAAAGCTTTTGAGCGCGGCTAAAAATCTAGGAGTGCTGAGGTCGGTGGCAACTTCAATGTGCACAGCTCTCGTCGTTAGGCATGTAAACAAGCATAGGTAGGCTTTTTTGCTGCGCACTCCACGACGGCGAACCGGAGTGTACGCGATAGGACCTGCATAATCGCATCCCGTATGCGTAAAAGCCTTGACTGTTTGGCGGGTGCGACATTCAGGTAAGTTTGCCATGAGCGGATAAGTCGGACGCGGGTTAAGTCGAAAGCAATATTGCACATGTGGACTCGTTGTCTAACAATGTTGCGCGCGGATAGGATCCAGAACCTTCGTCGAAGAAGCGACATTAATAGCTCAGGTCCAGCGTGTAGGTATTTTAAATGATAATAATCTATCAGCAAGTTGACAATATGGTCACTGCGCGGTAAGATGACCGGGTGAATTTGCGAGTAATCCAAACCGGAATTAACGATACGACCGCCTACTCGAATCAGTCCGTTTTCATATATGAAAGGCCTCAACCTATCAAAAGTACGAGTACCTACTTTATTATTGCGAATGTTATCAAATTCTTCTGCAAAATATTTCATCTGCAGCGAGTAATAATTTATTTTCAGCGAGCTGAAGTTGATCAGCTGTTATTGCAGCAGTAACACGGTGGGGTATCAATTTAGCGAACGTAAAAACGTATACGAGAATGCGCAGTAATTTAGACCACGACGACAAGCGCAATGCAAGTTCGTAGACTGCACATTTCGTCACAGGCGTACATACAGTATGAGACAAAACCTTTTGTTCCGGCATGTTCTCGATAGGCTGGCCATCGAGGTCTCGAAGAGGCCACTGGGAAGGGTCCAGTATGGCCCAAGAAAGCCCATGCAACCACAGAGGATGCGAGACTAACTTCTGTGGTCTAATACCACGAGACAGACAGTCGGCTGGGTTCTCAGTGCCCGAGACATCGTAGAAGTGGTTGGCCGATATATTCTCCGTTGCCTGAACCACGCAATTAGCAACAAAGGCTTGCCACCTGTGAGGCGAACTTTTAACCCAATAAAGAGCGACTTTAGAGTCGGTGAAAGCGTATGTTTTGATTGGGAAGCGATGGGCATAATTATTTAATACAATGCACAAAAATTTTGTCAGCAAAACAATCCCACAAAGTTCCAGTCGAGCGATTGTGAGCGGTTTCGTTGGCGCGACTTTAGACTTTGCGCAAACTAAGCGAATAGTGTTACCTTCGTCTGAACTAACGTGTAAGTACACTACGCCACCATATGCATGCTCACTGGCGCTGGCGTCAGAGAAACCCACTAGGGTTACAACGCAGTCAGCGTACATACCTAGATGACGCGGTATGGGTAGCTCGTTGAGAGTAGGTAGTTCATTACAGAACTGTCTCCACAAATTAATAATGTAGGGCGGGGGTGTATCGTCCCAATCTAGATTTAAATTCCACAGCTGTTTTATTAACAACTTGGCTAAAAGAACTGTGGGAGCAACAAAGCCCATAACATCCCACAGTCGGGCGATTGTAGATAAGATGGAGCACTTAGTGCACTTCTCATCATCAGCGGGAGGTGCGATTTTATAGTAGAAGACGTCAGAAGCTGTTGACCTAGACATTGACCTAGACCTAGTCAATGCTTATATTTTTTTAATTTTATATAAAAAATACATGATTTATCACTAATAATATCGACTCATCTAAAGAATATTCATCTATGTGAGTTGATGATCCGTGTGAATGATCATCAACCATGAACGCGAGCGGCAATCCGCTCGCGTTCATGGTTCGCTCTCAATCGGTTCACAGTTTGCTAGATAAATCGAAACAGTGTCGGTGCATCGACTAAATGTTAAGAGATTAAAACCCGTGTTTATCAAAATGTACAAACTAAAATGTACAACCCACGAATGTTTTGAAAGACATTAACCAAATCGATATTATACGTGGGTTTTTGGGAGCCTGGTTTATAAACAACAACCTACTAATATGTTTCCAGGAAAATTCGTGCATGTTATGATCGCTAGAGTTAATTTGCGTCGTCACAGGGCGTGTCTACTGGGGAATGACGCGTGAGGTATCGTTAAGGGTAGTACCCACTGAAGCAGAGAAGATACCTATCATAATTATACCTATATAACATAATTTTCCCTGAAAACGGGACATTTACCGTGATATATGAGTTTTTCTGCTTCCCGATATTTCGGCTCAGTTGCATGCGCCATGATCACGAGATAAACGGGAAGCAGAAAAACTTGTATATCATGGTAAATATTCCGTTTTGAGTGAAAATTATATTCAAAACCATGATAGTTTTAGAACTATCATGGTTTTAATACATATATAAATACAAATATTTTTATTATTTATTTATTTGTCTTATATTAATGTAAATACTAGTTAAATTGTAAACATCTTAAAAACATAGTTAGGTTTGAAAAAGATGCAAAATAGAAGAAAAATATAATATTTACAAAAAAAAGTATACAAGCTCTGCTTACTTTGAAGCCGGTGGCACTGTGTGCCTGGTACCTATTATTAATTGTATAAAAAAATATAGAGTCGTATTAAATTTGCGTAATGATAGCCAAATGCTAGTTATGTAGTTCATACTCCATACTAATTATTATAATTCGAATGTCTGTCTGTTACGTTTTAATGGCTCAACGGCTGAACGGATCGAGATGAAACTTGGAAAGGAGATAGATTATATCTTAGGGCAGGATATAAGTAAATTTTTACGTAGATACGACGCGTTTGAAGCCCAAATTCTATTAGTTTAGACATAAGTTTCAAGTGATAAATTCGCCTTGAGTGCATGTGCGAGTTTAGATGGGTGACCGCTATTAATGTATTCACACAGCTTTCGTTCTAGTACTGTTGCCATTTTACAACAGTAATAAATTGTACATATTATTTTTAGCCGGCGTCAAAATGGCGGAGGTTCTCATTTTACAGCTTTTTATCTGTTTTATCAAATTGCGAGACAGTTGTCATAATTAATTGGAAACCATAACCCACCCCACACAGTCGCTGTTAGACGAGGCGCTATATTTTTATATCCCAATTGGACATATCATGACTATTACGTGCCATGATATATCTGGCGTTGAATTAAACTAATTAATTGATTTTATTATAATCCCTTCGATTATCTTTCACGAGAATTGAAAACATCACTTTTAATCGGTATAATATTATTTACTAAAGCATATTCGTCTACTTCCAGATCCGGGACAACAACAACAAGAACGTCCACTGCCGAAGACCGAAGAAACTGGAAAACGATCGTCCAATGAAAGATTCGCGGAGGTCACGACCCTCAGCAATGAGGAACACGACACAAGGAGGAGGATTATTTACTATATACTACACTACAATACTTCATAACTGTTATATGTATCTATACTACTCACTATACACTATACAATACTACATATTTTTTTAGGCCTCTGGAAGAGATCGCGATCAGTTTACCTATCTATTGATCATCTGTATCTTAGATTGCTCAACTGTCGCACATGTAATTTATATTATAAAACCTATAAAAATCTCTATTATATTATTACATTTGTATTATTCTGTACATTTCCGTAAATTACAGAAAATAAGGGTCCGGACAAAACCCAAAACACACCGGATATTTACATAATATACTCGGCGTCATAAAAATCGCACCTCTCCGAAAATAAGTTTGAAGTGTCTCCAGCAAGCGCATACATTTTATTTAACAAAAGTATTATTATTATATTAAAAGTATATGTTATTTATTACCCTTATATATATAAATTAATATATAAAGCGTTTTCAAAATACACAAAAGTAAATCCCTTGCTACCAAATGTTGAAATAGTAGATTGTTGCACCGAGCGCAAAGTGAGTTATTAATGCACGAGTGTTATGTTGGTGCCCGAGCGCACGCGAAAGTACTAAATTAACACGAGTGCATGAATTACTCTCTTTAGAAATTTGCGTAATTTACTTTTCTTTCAACTACCAATCTACCTACTGTGATAAAATATACCTACTCAAACTAAAAATATGAAGAATCAAAGTTTTACAATGATAAAATATGCGCACCATTCGTTATTTTTTTCACCAAGTCGGTTTTATTCAGCCGATTTTTATTTTCGGCCAATATCTTTTTGATCTAATGCAAACATTTTATATTAAACTTAATAGAACCGTTTTCCCCCCGAAGGGTAAAAACGGATATTTAGGTTTCAGCCGTAGCTTGAACCACACCTTAAGGGCCTTGCCGGCTCAAGGTACTGAAGCAATGGCCGCCGTGCGCTGCGTAAGAGTGGGAGACAAGGATAGGTATAGAAAGTGTTACCAGTAAACTACCCTAAGATAGAAAGAGATAGAAGATATTTAGGACGAATCTCAAATGTGGTTCAAGCGAAGGCTCGAACACCTAAATGGGAGATATTAAACCTCTGTGGTAAATTTATATCTAAATAAATGAAAAAAAAAGAGCAATAACGAAAAACAGTGCAATAATGAGATTTCATATAACATTTCTGCACTGTTTTGGTTCTAAGCAAAAAATACGTCCTTTGATCGGTTTTATAATGACTAATGATAACATTACTACGTAGTTGAAAGAAAAAAGTTTTCCTAAACTACTTGTTGAAGTGGTCATAAGTAGCACTACATTTAATAAATATATGTATATCTTGACAGCTTTAAACAAATTTCTGTTCAAATCTAAAAATGTATGCTTAGATCTCAAACTAAGTTTAAGTTTTGGAATGCAACCCTAAACATGATAACGAAGAAGGCAATAGATTGATTTCTATCAGTCATCTGGTCACCATTACAAGCTATGCTTAGTTTGGGGCTAGATTGTGTTTATAGGTATTATTTAAAGGTATTGTTATTTTTAACATACACATATCGACTGCTTATAAATGAATCTCAACCCCCAAATACTAAAAAAATTACACGCGTGAGACATAATTTTGATGGTTACTAGGGTTATTGGGTTATGAATTGTATTTTATTAGTTATTAGAAACTTTAAAATACATATAATATTCTTTTATGTTTTTGTTCAGAATGTAGATAATAAATATCAAAGAACCTAACTCAGTTAACTTCTCCATACAAAGGTAGACGGTAAAAATGGGAATTAAGGTTTATAATCAAACGGGGCGAGCGCGGCTGCCCTGCGTCTCGTAACGGTGTCGCGAGTCCAGAGGTTTTACCTCATCTAAAAATATGCGTACCGCGTTAAAAGAAGTTTTCACTTTAAAAAATAAGTTTTGGACTTAGGCCGCCTTTACATCGGCGATAGTTGTAGACCCTTTTATCTATAGGGTTAATTTTATATGGATAGGGCTTCATTAAGTATTTCGACAAGGCAAATGCATCATCTGCAACTAAGACATACGGTACATCGACTTGTCTTCCCTGGAGTGGTCGTGGTGGTAGTAGGCTCAGGTTACCTGACTCTAATGCGGCGTACAAAGCGGTGTTGTGAAATACTCCACCGTCAGATATACGGCCAATGTTGCCGCAATTCATGTATATTATTCTATAATTTGCATCAACCACAATCATTAAAACAACGCTGTGTGAGCCTTTATAATTAAAATAAGTGCTGTCACTATGCCCAGGAGCTTTGATTATGATATGTTTACCATCGAGTGCCCCTATACAGTGTGGAAATTGCCAAATGGTTTCATATCCTTCTGCTATTTTAAGCCATTCTTCTGGAGTTGTGGGTACCTGTAAATAGAAAACGTGTTTTAATTATTTCAGACTGACTATAACGCCGCATAATACAAAGGGCTATCATAAACATACAAGACGAGGAAGATGGGCTGGTTCCACCAACTTCACCAGCAGCACTTCTTGTGTCTAGCGAGAATACATCCTCTGGAAATAATATTGTTTTAATTACCCCCAGCTCCGAGAGTGAACAGTTCCAGCTGACATCAGAAAATATAAATGGTTCCCAACAATATCGATTGAATTTGGTGAACCTCATAACAGACACTTCTATTCCTCAAACAAAAAAATAATTTTCTATGCTTTATTTGTCAATTTTTAATAAGCGTTAATAATTAAAATTGTTTCTTACCTTGATATATTGTTTCAATGCCGTGTAAATGGCTAAACATACTTCAGGTATAAACAATGAAATTGTTGATGCTGATATTCTGAACAAGTACATCAACGATTGATAGGAATCACCTGAAAGTAGAGAGAAATGAGCATCGCAATTGTAAAAGAAATGAACGACGTCTATGCATAATTAAATATTATAGGTACATACCTGTACCCAGAAATCGAAGAGTGACCATAAGTTTCTCAGCTGGTGAAATTGCCTGTCGAAAATGTGTATCTTTTTTTTTCAATTATTGGTGCAACTTGTTCCAAAAGAAATTCAAAACTTGTAGCATTCATTCTTATAAAATTGAAAAATCCGTGTCGGTCTTCCATTCTCAACTCCTTCAACAGATTTTCAAACGCGCCTTGTGCCATTCTTTTTTCTAACCAAGGTCTTACCTAGCATTTTCTTTCAGTATTATTTTTCTGTCGCCTTATATTATATTGGATAAAATTATATATGCAGCAACCGCTTGAACGTGGCGTCTATGAGAAGGCATTTTATTACTGGTTGATTCATTTACTGATGTAAATGGGCGTGTAATCATTTATGTAAGTTTAAACTCACAAAAATTACGTGAGCATTATTTACTGTAAGTTTATTTTAGGTATAAATGCAAACGTAAGTAACTTACATAAATATTACGCAAGTAACTTACAGATGCGGCCTTAAGTACCTATACAAGACAAGTCAAGTCAAAAGATACTTTATTCAATACAATCACAAGGATTACTTTGAAACGTCTTACATACTAGGTGAATTTAGGTGTCAATTCATCCAAACCCAAGCCCGAGAAGAACTGTCAAGAAACTCGTCTTGGTCCTAGCGCTTTTACTGCATACTGCAGTTTCATTAAATAATTTAAGAACTTTGAGGGTCTAGCGAGAGGCTTCGTACTCCAATCTTAAGGTGAGATCCTATACATGTCGTGTACCGATGGTTTTTTTAATTTTTATTTTCGAAAATGCATGTATATGCGCTATTACAAGTATGCTCAAATTGTGAAGACAAATATCGTGAGTAGATCCTTATCTCGAAGAACCTAAAAGACCGAAGACATGCGTCAAATGCACGAAAGGAGCCTCTAAGATGCACTTTAGCCCTTTCACCACACTGGTTTTCTAATAACTATTGACTAGTTAAGAAGATTGTGAAATTGTAGCCCTAAAGCTTCCTAGCTAGTTAAGACTGTGGTAGGTACCAATAGCAAAGAAACAAACATATATGCTCATGGCTGTAATCATAGTATCGATAGACACATCGTCTTAGTTCTTTAAAGATCTAAAAGAAGTGTCTAACACTTTTTGTTACCGACACGGCACACCATCACAGGGAACCGTAGTTGCTGTGTCTTATAGTGGTGATCGGACACAGTCGCCCGTTGCTACTACTGGCCACTGGTACAATTCGTTACTTGTTTTCCGTCAGTCTCACGATGAGTACAATAGTAAGGAAATTTGTTAATGATGCTTGTGTCTTCAAGTGACAACTTTTAGTTTCCAGTTACCGACACCGAACACTTTCTGAACGTCAATGAGTATCTATGTGTTAAGTGGGAGCAACTGGACACAAAAAATGTTTATGTATGCGCAGGGAGTAGATGATTTCATACTGGTTCTATAGACATCAAATATGCATCGGTAGCTTGTAGCACAAGACACAAAAGTGTCCACGTTTGCGCTCTGCCTAAGAGAGGTAGTCAGATACACGTCAAAACATTATATTTGACACATAACTTTATTTTGCACAGTAGTTTAGTATTGCGACAGCAAGCTCGTCGCTTACCTAGCAAAGCTTAATATTATATCTCAACAAGCGCTATAAAATTTATCTCGTTTGAAAGCGACTTGAAGCGGATATGAGCTTTGTACCCTGTGACCTGCGCACTCGGTCGCTGTATATGGATCGTCAGTTCCGTCGAGTCCACCCTCAGGAGAGCACACCACGAGACACCATGACACGGTGAGTACAATACAACCTTATTAATACAACCTCTTTGCTCCAAAGTAGAGTAAAACCTCTGAGCAGAATATATTTTAATGTCTTACGTGTCGTTCGATTTTCGTTTTCAAATTGTTTGCTTTTAAAGATACGAAAAAAGTCTGGAAATATTTTTAAGGTAATTTAAAGCTGCTAAATTATATGTTGTTATCAAATCAGTGTGCAACTTTGATCTTTTTATATTTCAAAGTAACGAAAAAATTATATAAGGTTTTATTTTCAATATAATCTGTACATAACCTACTAGAAGTGCCGAGATAGGTTTAAAATTGTGTGATTTTTGTATTGAAGGCAATGGTTTATTGACAAAATGCAATTTACGTAATTAAGACTATTTCAGCACAATCTCAAACTCAAACCAAACCATGGATTTGTTGGCAGCATTTTTCTATTTTAAACACCCATAATTCAATTACTCAGCAAAATTTAATTTTAGTGGACAATACACACATCATCTAGCCCCAAATTGAGCATGGCTTGTGATATGGGAACCGATATAGTTTAAAAATTGTATCATTATAGTTTTGGAGATAGGTACTTGTTTTCATAAAAAAAATATTTATTTCATTTTTTAAATCTAAAATATCTACCTACAACTAAAATATATTAATAAAAGTCCTTGAAACATTCAGGATTAATGATTCCAAGTTCATATTTGAACTTATTATTTCAAGGTCAGAAGAGCGTTAACATTTCCCTTCGGCTTCCGTAATTGGATCTTCAATGAAGAGCGTTTACGGTTATTAATAGCGTTTTTAATCAATTTAATTATTCACTTCTCAATTATTTACGCAAGATATTCAGAGGTATAACAATTTGAATGAATAATTGAATGAGTAATTTGAAATAAATAAATGATTCAATTTGTTATTTTACCATTTAAATAAATGAAAATTCTAATCATGTAGGTCCGATCGATAGAGGTACTTTAAAAAATATTATTTAATCATTGTGGCATACGATTTTAATAATTTATCATAGACTACATTTTGATTCAAAAGATATAACCAATAATACAAGTTAACGACTTGTTACGATCAACAGACATAGAAGGCCAGCCAGAAGGCCGTAGAAGAAAGCCATATCTCCAGCTCACTCAGAACTTTGATGTTAATTTAAGAGGGTAGTCTGAGGCCCGTCTGATCCTGTCCACGGGTTGCAAGAGTTACCCAGACTTGATACTGATATATACTTTTGTCCACAGTGTAACCATGTCAATCGCCACTGTGGTGCTTCTATCGCTGATCGCTGGAGGCCACGCCTGGGGCGGCCTCTTCAACCGCTTCTCCAACGACATGCTGGCCAACTTGGGCTACGGCCGCACGCCTTACAGGCACTACCCTTATGGACAGGTAACTACCCTAACAGATAGACCGTTCGTTGGCCAGAGTTCAGCGGCTTCTTAAATAGCTTCTCCAACGACATGCTGGCCTACTTGGACTACGGCCGCACGACTTACAGGCACTTCTCTTATGGACAGGTAACTACCCTAACAGATAGACTGTTGGCCAGAGTTCAGCGCCTTCTTAAATAGCTTCTCCAACGACATGCCGGCCTACTTGGGCTACGGCAGCTCGGCTTGCAGACACTACCAGCCAGTGTCTATTTGCGGACTATTTACCAGCTTTGTAAATCGCTTTTGCAACTACATGCTTGCCAGTTTAAGCAAAAGTCGCTCTTATAAGCAGGTAACACTCCGTACAGACAGACTGTTTTCTAGAAGACATACTTGAAAAGGTCTCATGAATAGCTTCAATTAATTTCTAGCCATACGGTATTTGTATTTGTATTCGACACAGATGAACTTAGGCCAGTGACATTGAATATATTACCGAACAGACTCAAAGTAATTTCAGTCCACGATATAAACCATCAGCCACGACCTTCGTCAGGGTTAGCTCATTCATACGAGTTTAGATACATACGATCGATGAAGATATTTTTATATATTGACGTGAAACCTGTGTTTTGTGATGACGTCACTATACTCTTACGTCATAAATTATTAAACAGACTGGTACGAGTACAACCTTCAAACTTCTCGAGCTTGGGTTAGGAGGAATCGGCACCTAAATTCAACTATTATGTAAGACCGATAGGTTTGATATTAATAAATTCACCTTATATTTTATACTACAGAATCATTTTGTTTTTAAATAAAAAAACGACTCATTAAATAAAAAAAAATACTACCGAATTACAATACAAACTCCACCTTTTCTTGTCTTCTTAGTACCAAATACTTCGAAATTCGTAAACACCACTGGAAATACACATACGAAATTTTGTTTATTTGGATGAATTTGATCCAGCTATTTTGATTTGAAACCCTGACTAATGATTTTGATGAAATTTCTATGCAACTTATCGGGAAGTACATATATCCTTTCACATAAAACAGATTTTTCAAATCAGTTCATTAATGACGGAGTATACAAGCAAACAAAAATTAATGAATGAATCTTTAAAAAAAAGTAGGTTCTAAGAATTGAGAACCTCCTTTTTTGAAAGTCGATTAAAAATGCGCTAATGTCGCTTTTTAAATAGCCTAAAATGGAAGTTGTCGTTAGTTACAACTTGTTTATAATCACTAGCTTCTGCCGTGGGTTCGTACCTTTGGTAGCTACATTTGGCGACCTCTGTGACGCAATGAGCCAAGCCCCGCCTGAGACATTCTGGTTGCGGGATAGATTCCCGCCGCGGGAGAAATTTTTCTATGATCTGCAAGTATTTGCCTCGAGTCTGGGTGTTTCTATGTATAAAACGTATCTATTGACAAAAGAAAACAAATATACAAGTAGTATCAGTCATGTGGTAACCATAACACAAGCTCTGCTTACTTTGGGGCTAACTGACGTGTGAAATGTCCAGCATTATTTAATTATTAAAATAAATAAATAATTTTTAGAAACTAGCCTGTGTCCTGGCTCAAAATACGATCTATTTCCTTTCCTAGTTCTATCCCTTCAGCAATCGACTTGCAAATGGTAAGAAATAATGAAAGAGACATGCTTATAGACACCTTTGGATTTATAATTATAACTAAGAATGATTAGAACCTACGAAGATTTTTTTTGTACACAGTTTGATAGCTAAATTTTCAAAAACGCTTTAGCTATTGAGTTATATCTGTTGCCATCTCTATCCATTGTGCTTAGAATGACAAGGATCATCATGATTGGCCATAGTTCATCTGTTGAAGATGATTTAGGTGGCGTCGGTCAAGTTACAGAGCAGTTATTTGTAATTGAAAACTCTCGTGAAAAATTTCGTTCATGGATCCACTCCAGCAAGCTGAGGTGGGTGAAGTTTCCTCTTAACTGACACCACTCTGCCTGGGATTCTGTTTAATAGCGCAGGTCTTCCCAGGCACCCACACTAACGGCTGGCACCGAGCCGGGTTTGTTTCATGTTTTCCTTCTCTCGTGCTAGCTCTTCTGTTAGTCAGCAGGGGGACTAACCCCCAATAATTAGAAGACTATCGCAGTCGTCTCCATCATCAGTCTCGAAGCAGCACTCATCTAGGATCAGTTCCACGTAGAAATCCTCACTCGAAGTGTTGAATAGTTCAGCGAAAAATACCAACGCGATTATACAGTCAGATGCGGGTGCTAAGCCATTTTTGATGATCCTCAGCTGATCGTTATGGAGCGGATGGTAAAAGTAAAAAACTTATAAAATAAAATGTATTTTTGTAAAAAATCATCAAGGATGACGAGAATAGAGCACAGTTAAATGCTACTGTAGCTAAATATGTGTTTATAGGATAGAGTTTAATCTCTACGGTTTTAGCCCACACGATGCATGAACGGTAAAGGTCGAGGGTCACTGCGCATTCAAAGGTCAGAATCTCTGACACAAACTTATTTATGGAAAATGGGTTACTTTATAAGCGTCGTTTAACTTTTCATAAAACATGGCATTTAGTTTAAATGTCACCAATTTTATTTCTGCTCCTCAACTTATTTTTGTTATATTACATTTAGTTAATAAGTAGGTTATGTACCATTATATTTTAGACATGTTTTTAGGGTTCCAAGGTCCAACAGAGAACTTCTCGTAGACCATTCTTATAGTAATTGAAATTAGCTCGATAAAATACACTGGCGTGCATAAATTTCAGGCTACCCGTACAAAAAAGACATTTTTCTTTTATGGTGTTGTATATGAATAAAAAGTGACTTATTTATTTATTTATAAACTTTCTTAGATACATAAAGCAATTAAAGTAGCCAATTTTAGATAGACTTCAGAATAAAAAACTATATAGTGGTGAAAATATGGAATATATGAAATATATAGGACATATTTAAAATTAAATATATATAACTTCTGTAACCATCACAGCTGCATGCGCCATGATCAAATATCGGGAAGCATAAATTTCATGTTCAAAACTATTTTGAACATGAAATTTATGCTTCCCGATGATATTTGATCATGGCGCATGCAGCTGTGCGCAAATATCAGAAAGGAGAAAAACTCATATTATCATGGTAAATATCCCGCTTTGAGTGACCATTATGAAACAAATATATTCAGATATTGTTTTCTTAGGGATACCTAAAAATATTTCGAAACAACTCGTGTGATTAATTTATTACGCAAATTATCACGGCTTGTAAGGCTCTACTAAATTATAAGTTAGGGACCTGACCACTAGACATGCTTATCCTTACTTCAGAACCCTTCACTGTATGTGTTCAGAATAAATATATACGTGAAGCAAAAACTGTGAACCCCTTTTTACGACAATTGCGCGGACGGAGGAGTTTGAAATTTCACACACTTATAGTTTATATAGAGAAGGAATGCTAATATTTATTTTAAAATATGCATAAAAAAAAACATTTAATTTAATTATTGACGAATTTCGACCAATGGGCAACCACTAGTTAAACTAAAACTCTCTCAGACAGTTCTGAATGACATAAAATGTAGGCATAGCTTGTGTTCAGAATTCGAGCTTTGTTCTTAAATACAGACTTAATTAGGCGTAGAACGATCCATCTAATCAATCACATTGACCTTTTTCTGGATATACCCACTGGTCTGGATATGCCTAAAGACCACGCCATCTTTACCTGGTTAATCGCAGCCATTACGTTAGCTCCCGTTTTCACGGACATCTGATTAAGTGGTCTTGCCTGTCAGTTCTGTAAGTAGTAGCTCTGCTTTCTGCTTTCTGGTTGAGTGTTTGATTCTCTCAGCATTAACATTTGTGTGATGAACACAGGTGTTTCGTGTCTGGGTGTTATAACGTATCTTATGTATTTATTTTAAAATATATAAGTCATATATAAGTTATAAGTTCTATCAGTCATCTGGTCACCATAGCACATGATATACGCTTAGTTTAGGGCTAGATGGTGTTGTATGCATTGTCCAATATTTATATATATACTTTATTTATGACCCTTGGCTTCCACTCGGTCACAGCCTTTATCCACCTATCGTCTTCCCTAAAGTATCTAAATATAGGTTACTTTAGGTAGTGTAGTGCCCCAGCGGGCTTCATGTTGAATATAACAATAAACCCTTGTACACCCCGAAGGAAACAAAGGCGTTTACAAATTTAACGTGTGTATCTGTGTATGTGTGTATCTGTGTACGAGTGTGTGTGTGTCTTTCGTGATATCGTTGCTCCAAAACGGATTTAGTTTTTTTGGTTCCAAAGTTGATTTGTTGAAAGTTGAAGTTTTTAATTGCTTTTTCTTCAACTACGTAGTAATGTTATCAATAAATACTATAAAACCGATCACAAAGGACGTATTTCTTGCTTAGAACCAAAACAGTGCAGAAATGTTATATGAAATCTCATTGTTGCACTGTTTTTCATTATTGCACTGTTTTTAACTTTTTATTTAGATATAAATTTACAACGAATTTTAAACGAAATTTACAAATTTACAATGTTTGCATTAGTTCGAAAAGATACTGGCTGAAAATAAAAATCGGCTGATAAAACCGACTTGGTGAAAAAAAAAACGGCGTGCATTTTGTACCATTGTAAAACTTTCTTCTTCATATTTTCAATATATTTTATCACAGTAGGTAGATTGGTAGTTGAAAGAAAAGTAAATTACGCACCTCGCTAGAGAGAGTTATTAATGCACTCGTGTTGATTTAGTGCCCTCGCACGCGCTCCGACACCAACATAACACTCTTGAATTAATAACTCACTTTGCGCTCGGTGCAACAATCTACTATTACTGTACACTTGTTATACAACATCTTTAATGTACCATACATGCCGTGAATTTAGTTAACAATTTCTCCTAAGCCGAGCCTATAATTTGTCTTAGGTGGAACCAGACGAGGCATACGCCGAGGCTCTAGAGTCCAACCGCATTGATGAAGCGGTGGATGAGCCGGTCCACTGCTACAGCTCACCTTGCGCCACCAACGGAGACTGCTGCCGTGGACTCAGCTGCTTGGAGACAGGTAAGTCATCTTTATATCATGTCATTCCTTATAGTTGACTAGACTAGCCTCTCAGATGGAATTAGCTCGATTTCCTCCTAGGACACACATTCGTGTGATGAACATAGAAGTTTATTCTGTGTCTTGGTGTTATAAAGTATCAAAGTATGTACAGGGCGAGCCTTAACCATGTGTGTAGTTAAAATATTACATAAAAAAAACGTGTGCGTCTAGTTAAAGTTGTCACTTCAAAAAACTACGAAAGTTCTGATTATTTTATTAATCTTTTTAACTACAATGACCGGTAAATTTTACAACTTAAAAATAATGTTGTCAAAGTGATTTCCATTGGCTTCTCGGCAATTTTGAAGTCGTAGTTGCAGATTCTCGAAAACTCTGCAACACGTTGCACTCGGTATACGTTGATTTCCAGGATGATGTTTTCTTTCAGTTGTTCCAAAGTGGTAGGATTATTATCATTGATGTCATAGATCGTATCATAGATATCAACAATGAGGAACAATGAGGATCAGTAAAGTTATAGCAAATTCAATAGAACTACCACGTTATTCGTGTCCACGTGTCCACGTTATTCTTTATGACATAAGATTGATATATCTTTTTGAATTATCCAAATCGAACCATTACTTACGAAGATATTAAGTAATAAACATTATACCGTTCATGCCGGTAAAATAGAATAGAATAGAATAGACATTTATTTGGTACACACACAAAGAAAAGAAAGTAAAGACAGTAAAAATAAAATAAAACAAAATAGTATAAGTATAGGCACCCCCCTAGGCAGATGGGTACCCAAACACTTTACCTACTTACAACTAACATACACCCACGATCAACAGTCCCTCCCTATGTGTGCCCAAATAGGTCCAGTCTCAGCTTTATGCCACTCCCATACAAAGTATGAAAGCAGCGCTGGTTTTCAGACTGATCCTCGGGGCTAGTGGCATCACGGACGAGACTCAACTATAAACTTAAATAAACATAAAAAGAAAAATAATGGTTTTATAAATAATACATATACTTACACTAAATTAAGATAATAAATATAAAACTCAAAATATAATATAAATCATAAAATCACGTAGGTGCGAGTGACGTCACTGGGACGGTCCGAGCGCAGCCGGCCCTCTTATTTCACGGTTCGATAACTAGCGACGACTATCCCTGTGACGTCACAGCTACCGCGGCAAACACTCACTGAACTTCGCTAGTCATTTCGTCATAACTTCGTAAATTTTTGTGGTAGAACAAAATTTTTTGTTAAGGATTGCTTAGCACTCTATCTGCATTCTCAACGTTACGGATCCTCATTATATTAACGTCTTTGAAGACTCTAGAAATATTACTCTCAGAATGACAGGTAGCACCATCCTGCTGAAACCAGGTCCTAGAATTGTGACCTACAAATTCTTACAAAGCTGGTACCAGAAATAAAAGTGTCGTGTTATTTAATGGTTTATTGGTTATCTTAGCGGAATTTTAATCAATAAATTCTTCTTAGCACAAATTTAGACAATAAAATTTTACAACGAGGGATCAAAGAAAATTCTAATAAAAGAAGAGTAAGTGGCCAACTCCTGGTGATGGAGTTACCTATTAAGCGACTGCAATATAATTTTTTACTAAAATTTTCAGTAAGAGAATTTGAAATTTAAATTAATTCCTAGTAAAATTTCACTTGCAAATTAGTACTTAAATAAACTGCACACGCAAGGGTCGAGCTACATATGAGTACAATGTCGTAGGTACTTCAGTATTCCAAATTTTAGTAAGATATTTTAATCGCCGCATATGTATCCAAATATGTTGCTACTATATTTTATACACAGGTACTAACGTCCGCTAAAGTATGCCTATCTAATTGCTATCTAATAATCTATTTAATATTATTATTAATATTATCAGTCCACACTGTCCCACTGCTGGGCAAAGGCCTCTCCCCATTCTCTAAGATTTAATACATTTTTTTGTTATTGTCTGTGATGCATTATAACATAGGTTTGAGAGAATATTTTGTATATTGGCAAATAAATCATCACCTATCATGCAGTGATATGTAGTTTACCCCGCAAATTTTCAAGTGTATTATTATAAAGAAATCATGACTCGCAAAATGAATTCGGCCATGAAAGTTTAATTACTGAAACCGGAGTAATAATCAATGTAAAAAGCTATGTAAACACCGACGTAACACACCAGAAACATTAACCTAACCCATCCAATATCCTTGAAAGTTTCACGGTCTGATTGTTGCGTTTTCATGATAATTCATTTATTTCCTCTTTTCACATGTATTTAGATTCTGTGTTTCACGGAACATAAATATATCAACCAAAGCCTCGTCAATCTTGTAGTAACTCTTATGTAATAATAGCCTGTTAACAATATTGAAAAATTCAGGATCAGATTTAGCGTTAATGTCAGTAGGTATGTTATTATATAATTTAGTGAACACGCACATATTTTTTTATGTTTTAGTCAAACTAGTTTTAGGAGTTAGAGCATTTCCTTTATTTCTCGTGTCATTTCTATCTATCTTTACTTATAAAAGAGCTTAACCTGACTGACGGACTGACTGATTCATCATCGTCGAGCCGAAACCGCTGAAGCTAGAGAGCTGAAATTTGGACTGTAGCTTCCATTTACAGCAAAACCACCCACTAAGGAAAGAGGGATTTTTTGAAATTCAACCCCTAAGAGGGTGAAAAGAGGTGACAACGAATGTATGAAACTTTGTAACGCGTAGTGCGATTTGCTTTAAGCTTGATATGAATAAATAAAATGCTTATTAAATAAATGGACACATGTTTCAAGATTTTTCAAAATAAACCTTACAAAGGTGTAAAATGGGGTGTCAAAGCTTGTATGGAAACTTATTAATTGGTGGTGATGGGTGTGATTGGTTTGAAACTTTTCAATAAAATTTGGCAAGGAGATAAATTGTATCCGGGGGAAGCATTTAAGTGCCAATTACAAAAAAATGCGGACGAAGTCGTGTGCAACAGCTAGTCTGTAATAAAGTTCAAGTTGGTGCTATTTTCTCAAATATAAACAATATTTTGATTAATAAACTCACCAATCATGGTCATAATGTTCAATTCTTTGAACCTATATCTACAAGAGTCTATATTAGATCTCATCAACGAATGAAAATATGCATACATCCTTAGCAGCCTTGGTCCCCAAGTTCTTTTAATTTTTTGAACTGCATACGTAATAGAACTTAGTTTTTGACAGTTCATCTATATGGGCTGCCCTAGTTAGTTTTGAGTCCAGCCAGAATCATAAGAGTTTCATACGGTGTGATCTTGGTAGAGACAGTTAATGACACACTGTCTATATCATTAGAACGAGGTTGAAGAATTTGTTGCCCCAAGATAAAATTGAACAACATGAGTGTTCAGAGCATTGGTTAATCTGGATGAAATTCGTGAAAAAGATAGGTTGTTCTTGGGAAAGGATATAGGCTACTTCTATGATATACGCGAGCAACACCGTGGGCAGAAGCTGGTATAATCTATTTCCACTTTCCTATATTACTAGTTACTTATGGTATGTTGGGTTATATTCTGTTCCCTCCTAGGATATTTGTGTATTGACCACAGGTGTTTGTTCTGTGTCTGGGTGTTATAAAGAATCATAAGTATGTATTTAAAAATATATAAGTAAGTATTGTATCACTCATCTGGTCACCATAATACAAGCTATGCTTAGTTTGGGACTAGAAGCGTTTTTAAAATTATTTTACGACTTCTAGTAGATACATTACGTACCTAAGACCTGGCTCGTATCAGGCTCAGCGTATTAGCATTGCCATTCAACGTAGCAACGCCGCCAGTGTCTTGGGGACGCTGCCCTCTGCCAGTGATCTGGATCAGTTGAGCTAGCTATCGTTCCTGGCCCGAGACGAATACTTGCAGATCATGCAAACATTTGCCCCGCGGCAGGAATCAAACCCACAACCTTTTTCGCCTCAGGCGGGTGTTTACTGCGCCAAAGAGCAAAGCTCGTCAACATTTTAACGACTTTATTATTATATATATACTTTATTATTCGTATATCTCAAGATATACGAATCTACAAGTGGTCGCCCACTGGTCGAAATTCGACCACAATTAATTAATAATTATTGTATTTTATGCATTATTTAAAAAAGATAATAGCGTTCTGCACTCTTTCTCCATATAAACTATAAGTGTGCGATTATACGTCTCCGTCCGCGCAATTTTCGTAAAAAGGGGTACAAAGTTCACGTAATCTATATTATCAAGAGCCCGTGACATCCCACTGCAGGGCCCTTCCTTTTCTCCAATCGTCCCTGTCTAAAGTCACTCTGGGCCATTCCTTAAGATGGGCATCTAACTCGTCTCTCCATCTTCGCCGTTATCTGGTCGTTTTCCATTCAGGGGTGTCCGCTCTTTCGTGGCTTTACGCCATCATAAATCATCAATAAATAAAATAAATAACGCTGGACATTTCAAACCTGTCATCTAGCCCCAATGTAAAAGCAGAGAGACTGATATAACTACTTATATACTTTTTTTGTAAATACATACATATTAAAAACACCCAGACCCGTGACAAATACTTGCAGATCACACAAACATTTGTTCCACGACAGGAATCGAACCCGTAACCTTCAGCGCCGCAGCCGAGCCTTGACCCATTGCTCCACTAAGGTCATCAATGTTTGAATAATAATATACATTGTTTAACTGTGTCTTTAAAAAAATACGCTTTAATTAAAGTAATACAAAATTATAAAAAGGAAAATTACAAAATTTATAAAAAAAATTTACTCGGCTATAAATATTTGATTAGAATATGTAGTGGTTATCAGTTTACATGTTATAATTCTATCAGAAACCAGCTTTACGACTAAATAATATGTTAGAATCTAGCTTCAGTAGTCTTAGAAATATAAGAAAATCTTTAACGCAATCAGCGCTCGAAGTTCTTCCTAGTGGACACGTTAGATACATTTAAGGGACGGGATGAATACCTATCTGTCGACTGTATGACTGACACTAAAGTTAAATGTCATCATCATCATCATCAGCCCGTGTGGACTGACACGCTGTTGGACATAGGGCTCTCCCATGGCACGCCATTTAGCTCGATCTTCAGCTCTTCTCCTCCAATCCTTGCCCGCTGCCTTACGAATATCATCGCCGCACCTAGCTACAGGGCGCCCTACACTACGTTTGCCGACACGCGGCCTCCACTCAAAATTTTAAGGTTAAATGGCATCAGATTCCAATAGTGTAATAGTCTCCGTTTCAGCTTAGGCGAAAATGCTGTCGTATTCTGTCCAGCCGGCGTCTGTCTGAATGTTTTCCTCTACAGGTCGCATTTCTCAACCGATTCTCGAGAAATTTGTAAGCAGGTTCTGGTTCAGGTATAACTATATAGAGTTTTTTTTCGATTCAGTTTGTGCAAATTTTTCAAAATTGCGAAGATTTAACACGTAAAAACAGTTATGTTTTAATCATTTCAAAAAATGTTCGCAAGATCTACAGCTCTTTGAGCCACTAGTTTTAACTTATGTTTTATAAAAAAAATAAGTACTTTTAAAAAGAAAAATAAGTTTATAAGAGAAAGATAAAAGCTACAGTAAAGGAAATGATAAAGAGTAATAGGTTAGGTTAGGGTGGTAAGGACGTGTCCTGCGAAGGAGGTCATGTCAAAAGAAAGGTGATGGATTTGAATGTGGGTGGATATAAGGGCTAAGGCAAGATGGATGGACTTTGTGACAGATAAAATGTAAGAAAGGACAACTGAAATGTCGAGTGATATCGAGATTCGAGTGGAAAAAAAACTTATTAACTCGACTACACTCAACGTAGAAGATAATGATAGAAAAAGAAGGTATTGACGACCTCTGCTACGTAGTGGACCATAGCGCGGCTGAGACGCAGGTTGCGGGTTCGATTCTCGCGGGACAAATGTTTGTATGATATGCAAGTATTTGTCTCTGGTCTGGGTGTTTCTATGTATAATATGTATTTACAACAAAAAAAAGTATATAAGAAGTATATCAGTCATGTGGTACCCATAACACAAGCTCTGCTTACTTTGGGGCCAGATGATGATGTGTGAAATGTCAGGGATTATTACTATTATTATTATTATTATTATTATTATTATATCTTTAGATTTGGGTGTTACATAACTAATTAGTAAAGTGGAAATTACTTAGGGAGGGTATTACTAGTGTTGAGTGCTGATGAAGATTACCTACTGGGGTGTGTCTTAGGGCTCGGTTACAGTGGATAGCGGAAGCGGACGCGGATTGTCATTAACATAACAGAAACATAATCTTGACTTTCCTGATTTGCCTGATGGTAAGCAGTCATCGAAGCCCATTTACGCCTGCAACATTAGGAGCATTACATGCACGTTTTCGACCTTTGAGAAACCAGTTAACTCCCCTTTTAAGTACTCCATACTGTATTCGCCTAGGGAAACCTCGGCTTTGGACTCATTCCACAACCGGAGCGTTTGCGGGAGAAAATTCCCCTGAAACCGCACCGTGCATGACCATGCGGTGCGATGATAGAAGGTACCTGTGAGCATCATGGCAAACAACTCCTCGTAATACAACGCGTGATATAAGCGATATAACACACATAAGAGGCAAAGTATTTCCTCAGACTTAATGGCTCGCGATATGCTTGCGAGTTTAGGATCGTCAAATATTCTTATATCTTGAAATTGAGCTGTATTATGGGGGATTTACACTAGGTCGATTTTTGCTGTCGCTTACCAAGCCGAATTACCACCCCATTTATATAGGTCTATAAAAATCGCAAGTGACTTCATTTTGCGTCAAAATGTTGATCAGAACAGTTGCACTGCGGTCTGGAATTCGTGCAACAAAACGATGTGTACACTAGATTATACCGTAGCAGAATAACACACCTTCATTCGGCTATGTTTACTAAGCTAAAACTGTTACATAGCCAAGCTTGTTAATTTTAGAGGCAGCTAAGTTTCTTAAAAAACAACAGAATTTCTTTACATGTTCGTGACATATATCATTAAATAAAAAAAAGTTCTTTTGCAATGCGTGGGCAAATATTCAATAAAATTCGTGCGGAAATACAGGACTTGTCAATAAGGCTCTTTGTGAAAAAAATCAAATTGTGGCTCGTTAACAGAACTTTTTACAACTTTTTGAACTTTAAACAATAAAATTTGCATCCCAATGTTCTTTGGTGAGATATGTGAACTTACTGTATGACTCAATATCTGTTTCCTACCATATTTCTTGCAATTAAATTATTTTTATTTCTATCACTTGCAGCTGAGAATTTTCACGGTAGATTTTAGTCAGAAATGGCATGTGACCTGTCATTCTTTACTTTATTCTAATTGTCCTTTATACAGAAGAAAATTGTGCGGCTATTAGTCACCTGTGTAGAGCCCGCATTAGTATTATAGTTGAGTTATCTATAAATATATTATAATGTTATTCTGTACATATCTGTAAATAATTAATTTGAGTATTTCTTGAAACTAGTGGTCGAAATTCAACCATAATTAATTAATGATTAATGTATTTTTTATGCATAATTTTTAAAAAAATATTAGCATTCTGCACTTTTTCTTTATATAAACTACTATCTGTTGCTCACGACTTCGTCTGCTTTTTTTTTTTAAAGAATTGTAGTTTAAATCCTTCCCCAGGATGCAAGTTATCTCCATGCCAAATTGTATTGATAAGTTTCAAACCAATCACTCCAAACGGAACCCTTATGGATTCGTCATGTCTGTCTGTCTGTCTGTCCGTCCGTATGTCACAGCCACGTTTTTTCCGAAACTATAAGAACTATACCGTTGAAACTTGGTAAGTAGATGTATTCTGTGAATCGCATTAAGATTTTCACACAAAAATAGAAAAAAAAACAATAAATTTTGGGGGTTCCCCATAATTAGAACTGAAACTCAAAAAAAATTTTTTTTTTCTTCAAACCCATAAGTGTATCTATGGATAGGTCTTCTAAAATGATATTGAGGTTTCTAATGTAATTTTTTTCTAAACTGAATAGTTTGCGCGAGAGATACTTCCAAGGTGGTAAAATGTGTGTCCCCCTCCTGTAACTTCTAAAATAAGAGAATGATAAAACTAAAAAAAAATATATGTTGTACAATATTATGCAAACTTCCACCGAAAATTGGTTTGAACGAAATATAGTAAGTAGTTTTTTTTTAATACGTGATAAATCGTCAATCCCAATTTACCTCTCATTCAATCAACTCAAATATTAAATGTTACTTGCTGCTACGGAACACTTCGTGGGTGAGTCCGACTCGCACTTGGCCCCTTTTTTTTTATTCGTATCAAGTATCAAGCAAATCGCACCATGCGGTAAAAAGTTTCATACATTCGTTTTGACTCTTTTCCACCCTCTAAGGGGTTGAATTTCAAAAAATCCTGCCTTAGTGGGTAGTTTTGCTGTAAAAGGAAGCTTCCTTTCAAATTTCAGCTTTCTAGCTCTGTCTGTCTGTCATGTTTTTACGCCAAAGCCGCTGAACCGAATTTGATGACTTTTGGTATAGAAATAGATGAGACCTTGGAGAAGGACATAGGCATAGAATAGAGAGGACATAGACATAGGCATACTTTTTTTATAGGTACCACGCGTTCGAAGTCGCGGGCAGCAGCTAATATAATATAATATTAATACATCTGTTTTGGGTAATCTGCGTTTGACATTTTAATCAGAAACATAGCTCACAATTTTTCCATTATCTGTGCTATAAGACGTTGCTTCGTACCAAATTTCAAGATTCTGAGTTCACGGGAAGTACCCTGTAGGTTTTGATTCCCTTGCGAGTGTCTTGCGGATTTGCGGCATAAACGGCTGTATCTTTTGATTGCGTTGGCTTAGAAGTTTGATTTTTTCACAGCTTTAAGGGACAGTAGACCTGAGTATTTGATATAACTTTCAGCTTGATACCTCCACGCGCTTCTGAGAAAAAGGGTCTTGACAGACAGACACACGGACGGTTGGACGGACGGACGGACGGACAACAAAGTGATTCTATAAGGGATTCGATTTTTTCCTTTCGAGGTACGGAACCCTAAAAAGTATGTCGATCGATTGAGTTACGATACCGAATTTCAGAATAAGAATATGCACAGAATAAGGAAGCACTGAGAGGAGTATCTTGGTTCGCCAGAATACACCTCCTACGGCATGATTTTATCCACTCTCTAGGTTGTTACAGTTTCGATTCTAGACTTTCTGATCAGAAAGTCTAATTTTTAAGTTGCCTAGGAAAGATAATTGATTCAGGCGTGACTTTGCGGAAATCCATTACAAAACAGAAACTTGACTAAAGTCCAATTGTGCCTAAAATATAAAAAGTCTAACATGTGTAACTGTCAAAGGTCTAAGAAGGAGTATAGGTACCTAAAAGATTTTCGCCAAACTTATTATACCTAAGAAGCAAATTGCCTAAACTGTCAAAGCTCTCTATTACAAGTATGTTTAAGAAGTTTAATACCGCCATCAATTGTTCTTCTCTGTGTTATAGGTACATAATAACGGGTTAAAACTATAGTAACACCATCCTACTAATATTATAAATAACTTGTAGCGCCTTAATGTCACGGTTATGACATTTCAATACATTTTCTACTAACACACGCGACTAATTGAAACAGACAGACAGACATGCAAAACTAAATCGACCTTGTTATACCTTGTAAGCTTATAAAGGCCTTAAACCATGAACCAAACCTTCAGAACACCATTACCGTGGCCTTTCCAACACTTTTATACTTTATTACGGTCGTCAATACAGCAGAGTACCTACCATGTACTCGAAAAAGAAAAATCATCAGATTTCTCCGAAATACAAATTATTTTTCAATATCGTCGTTCATTTCATGGATATCTTGGAAAATAAATTTATTTCGAATACCGAATTTTGCGTAACCGACATAGCCTCAGGCTTAACCTTCTGTACGTCACGACTGTAATTGGGGATGTTTGTGCCCTTAGGCACGTTTTGATCCCAACGACTTGGGGATTAAATAATCGTAAATTACGCATTTTGCCCATTTATGTGAACCCACATGTTAAGAATTTGTAGCTCTACGAATAATATTGTGCTTCAACTAAACTTTCATCGTTTTCATTTAATTGGGGTTCACGATCCCCTCTATCATAAATTAAGGGTATTGAATTGAAAATACACAATTTACATATAACTGATGCTTTAATTCGTTCAATAACGTTGTTTTATTAAGAAAAGTGTTAAGTATAGGTACATGAGCGTTGTGGAGGGAAAAAAATAAATAAAGTAATATATCAGTCATGTGGTTCCCATAACACAAGCTCTGCTTACTTTAGGGCCAGATGATGTTGTGTGAAAGGTCCTGCATTATTAACAGACATCAAAAAAAGAGTTTCTCAATTGGTCGGTTTTTTTAAGTATGTTTATTGATTACTTAAAGACGCCTGGATACTTCTCATTTAAAGGATGGTCCATTTAAATTTTATCATAAACGATCGAGCTGTTATCGAAAAACCAACAATAATCCAAAAAAAATATACATCAAAGATATTTTTATATGCATTAATGAAGTCTTTTTAGTTTTTAAAACGTAATTATTTTGTATTTTGTATTTATTAAAATCAATAAAACCCGGTCGTATACCAACGGTTTTCTTTTCGGTAAATTTAAAACATACTTTCATGCATGATAATGTTTGAGCATCACCCTAAAAGTTTTAATACAAACGTGTCCAAACGTTTTAGAATGTCATTAAGGGTGGTACGAGGTGGTGAGGGTGTGAAAGTACGTTAGCACTTTATCCCTAGTCTTCCATTAGGGGTAAGTTCACAGTCAGCACTCTGTTCCTAGAAATATCCCGTAATTTGTACTCTGAGCCCGCAAATGTACATTTTACGGTACCTACGTGAATGTTTTCACGATAAACATTTGGTTTGGATCGTAAAAGTAAGAGGAATCAAGGTTTTATTACATTGAAATGGCAATTCCGAGGGGTTATTTTTATTGCTAAAGCTTTTGTTAGGGTTAGGGTGGTTTGAGATCAGTATAATTGATATAGATTACTTGATACAAATTATTCATCCCAGCTTCTATTCGTAACACGGTATTTGCTTCAATCATTAGTTTAATTACATATGGAATCGACAAGTTTTGAGCTGGACATAAATTTACAAACAAAGATGGCTTTATTTGGGGCTAGATGGTCCTGTTTTAATTGTCCAGCTACATTTATTAATTTAATTCCTATAACTCATCTTCACAAGATTTTAAAATCTCATCTCATTTGAATACTTTTTTTAATATGATTATTACTATTTTAAACGATAACTTGTAGGTTATAAATACCTAAAAAAATTAGGTACCCATAACACAAGCTCTGCTTACTTTGGGGCCAGATGATGCTGTGTGAAATGTCCGGGATTATTTATTATTGTTTAAACATTTGTTTAACTTGGTGTAAGTAAAACCGGGGTTAACTGGACCTAAGCCAAGTGCGCCCCAGTATTGGGCTGAGAATCACCAGGAAGTTCAGTTTGTGTAATTTTTCTCACTATTCTAATTGTATTTAAAATAGCTGCTTTCTCTTAGAAAACAAAGGTACTCGTATGCTTTAGTAGGTCTAAGTATTCCGAAAATTGGAATAACGCCGGTGGTGGACAATACTATCGGGACTATTGATACTTTGCAGGCGCCACATGATTCGTGTGATTTCGTTTTTGTAATCAACATAATTGGAAAGCTTTTAAAACAATGTTCTGTAGGTTTTGTGTGTTAGGGATAGCGATATCAATTACGGGGGCTGTGTGATTGATTTTATCCAGGAGAGTTAAATCAGATCTATTAAGGAGATGGTCCAGGTAGGAGATGGGAGATGGGAGATGGAAGATGGGAGATGGGAGATGGGAGATGGGAGATGGGAGATGGGAGATGGGAGATGGGAGATGGGAGATGGGAGATGGGAGATGGGAGATGGGAGATGGGAGATGGGAGATGGGAGATGGGAGATGGGAGATGGGAGATGGGAGATGGGAGATGGGAGATGGGAGATGGGAGATGGGAGATGGGAGATGGGAGATGGGAGATGGGAGATGGGAGATGGGAGATGGGAGATGGGAGATGGGAGATGGGAGATGGGAGATGGGAGATGGGAGATGGGAGATGGGAGATGGGAGATGGGAGATGGGAGTTGGGAGATGGGAGATGGCAGATGGGAGATGGGAGATGGGAGATGGGAGATGGGAGATGGGAGATGGGAGATGGGAGATGGGAGACGGGAGACGGGAGACGGGAGATGGGAGATGGGAGATGGGAGATGGGAGATGGGAGATGGGAGATGGGAGATGGGAGATGGGAGATGGGAGATGGAAGGTGTGTACGGTTTTGCCTTGCCAGTAAGGATCGCTATATCAAAGTAAAGTTTATGAGCACTATTAGAGCACAAGTTTACCTCAATAGGTTAGAATACATTATTCTGTTACACAATGTATCTCAGGCAATAAATGTACTTAGAACTTCTAACAGTATTATCAAAACGTGTCAAAAATATTGTGCTCAGTCCTCTCGTGTTTGAGTTTTGTTTCAAAGTAGGTAGGTTTACGCTTTACGGCACTTTGTCTTACAAAGTTAGCAATGCAGGTAGCTACGGTAGGCATGACGCAGGAAATTGACAAATTGAGTTGAATTGAGATTGGAAGGAAACGCTGAAATTGCTTATTTGTTGTTTTTGTTTCGTGGTTTGTTTTGTTTTGAAAACATTCGAGCTACGTGGGAAGGTTTTTATTTTAATCTTATGTAAATTGTTCTACTACCTAGCTTTACTCAGGCAGGTTTATCAAACTGACAGATTTCTGAAAGATAGCCTAATGTGCTATGAAATACAAACATTAAAAATGTAATCCAATTAATATTATAAATGCGAAAGTTACTCTGTCTGTCTATTTGTTACGCCTAAACCGCTGAACCGATTTTGATTAATTTTGGTATACCTAGAGATAGATGGGACCTTGTAGAAGGACATAGGCTACTTTTTATGTAGGTACCACGCGTGCGAAGCTGCGGCAATCAGCTAGTATAGTAATATAATAAAAAAACATTAATTAAACATTTTAAATCTATATAATGTACCTATAATAGTATAAAGCTTGTTTGTTTGTTTCTTTGGTTGAACGCGCTAATCTCAGGAACTACTAGTTTGAATTGAAAAATTAGTTTTGTGTTGGATAGTTAATTTATCGAGGAAGGTTTTAGGTTTTATAACATCACGCTCCGACCAATAGGAGCTAAGCATCAACGGAAATTGTTGCATAAACGGGAAAAAATATATTCCTTTTTGAGAGCTTCCGTTGCGGTTTAAGTTACGAAAAAATTATGTATGATGGAATTGTTCCGCTTTAAAAGTTCTAAAAAAAATCCGTATGTTTTTTTTTAAAAAAAAGTAATAGAAAAGCATATCTATTACTTTTTTCTATCTTTTAAGATTGGCTTACTAATAACCTTTTTTATGGTAATCAAATTTGATCGAAATTAATGTATTATTTGCGATGGAGTTTTATTAACATAATATTAATGCTTATCCAAATAAATATGTTATTAATCACAAGTATTTCATTGTGAACAAAATTTTCCTTGACATCACTTGTTTTCAATCAACTTAGGAGATAAAATTATTTTAAAATAACTCCGCAACAAAATAGGTGTGTTCGGGTTCACGCGCGCAGTAACTCAGCCTGTCTATCTATTTGCAACGACTTCACGGGTAAACTACTGAATCGACTTTGATGAAATATAGTATAGAGTAAGCTTAAACCTCAAGGAAGGACATAGTAATAATATTTATCCAACCACGATAACTGATATTCACGCAGACGAAGTCGCGAGCAACAGCTTGTTATGAAATATTTTTACTACATAATTAATAATAAAAATATATATATGTATAAAATTACCAACATTTATTTATATATTTATAAACATGTACATCTATCCTTACAGGCGCACCCAATGCAATAAAATATATAATATATAAAACAAACCTGTCAGTTGTGGCAATAATAATGAACTTCAGCGTAATTAATGACCGTTCAAGCTCAATTTGACAAAGTTTGCATTATTTTATTTATAAAAATTTGGAACATCATGATCATGATAGATCAATATCACTTACCAACATTTTTGATAATTAAGCAGTCCTAGATATTTTTATAAAATTAAATTCAGCGCCATCTCTACCGATTACAACGCAACATTCGTGAACACTGTTTTTGTCCGCAGAGGAAGGAGGGCGCTGTCTGCCCGCCTTCGGGGGTCGCAAAATGGGTGAAATATGCAACAGAGAGAACCAATGTGACGCTGGACTAGTCTGCGAGGAAGTCGTGCCAGGTATTACTCAAAATATCAACGAAGCAACGTTTTCTATAACATCTGTTTCTAGGACACCTCTGTCAAAAACATTCATGTGTTCACTTTACACCCTACATAATCCGAGTGGCTCACTGTACGGTTTATGCAAACCATACAATATTTGTACATGCTTTCGCAGGTCAGCATTTTACTCTATAACGTGGTTTTCTGGCCTATTCAAGTTAGTTGTCAACTACCATCAAACCGAGAACACGTTACAGCGTTGTCTCGCAAAAACAACTCATAACGTAACGAATAAACAGTGAACTTTTTACTATATACTTTTACTACAATTATCTACTTACAACGTTATAGGACGTTGGGAATTACGAACCCTACACTCACTTTGCTCTCTTACGATTCTTATTCATTTATACATTTGTCCAGGTGATATGCACGTATGCCGTCCACCGTCATCTGGCCGTAAGCAGTACAACGACGACTGCAACACCTCTAGCGAGTGTGACGTCACACGAGGCCTTTGCTGCATCATGCAGCGTCGTCACCGCCAGAAGGCCAGGAAGGTAGGTTCTGGAATGTTCCATATCGTATAATATGTAATATGTCAGAAAGCCAGTAAGCAGTGCTCGTGAACTTATGGACTTTTCTTTAGATACATTTATGTGCGCAGTCTCTCATCAGTAACCTCCTAGAACCTAAAACTCGAAGGTGTGTGTCATCGGCTCCTATAAGCTGCTCTTCTAAGCGGCGATGGACTGGCAACCTGTCATGTACGGAATACGAATTACTGGGAAAAGCTTTGGCAAATAATAATTATAGGAATTACTTCTTACAGGCACACCCAAACCCTTTGTTCCATATCCAAACCCTTTGTTCCATATCGTATAATATGTAATATGTCAGAAAGCCAGTAAGCAGTGCTCGTGAACTAATGAACTTTTCTTTAGATACATTTATGTGCACAGTCTCTCAAACAGTAACCTCCTAGAACCTAAAACTCGAAGGTGTGTGTCATCGGCTCTTATAAGCTGTTGTTCTAAGCGGCGATGGACTGGCAATCTGTTATGTTCCGTACAATCGGAGTACTTCTGACTAACCCCTCTTAGAACTCCTCAAAGATATTTAGTTCTTTGATCTTGAGATCCTCTTTGATTTGAGACGACCTCGGTAGCGCAGTGGGTCAAACCCCATTTCGATTCCCGCCGCGCACAGGCCAAATGTTTGGATGATCTTTAAGTATTTGTCTCAGATCTGGGTGTTTTTTTATGTATAACATGTATGTATTTACAAAATAAAAAAATGTATATCTGTCATACCTAACACAACTTCAGCTTAATTTGGGGCTAAATGATGGATGATGTGTGAATGGTCAGGCATTTTTTTTTGTCTAAACCAACTTAAAGATACGAATATCAGTAGGTGTTTACCATACCTACATAGTATATGCTATATTAGTTGTGAATGGTGCTGTTTTTTGTTTAGTTTTTGTGGTGGAGCATAGTATTCTTGAAAACACACCCATTTTATTTAACTAAATCAAAATTTGAGGACTTCCGTTAGAGGTGGTGTGCCTGTTAAATATGCCGAGGACCTCAAAAGGCGCAAATGTCTTGATAATTCACACATATTTAAGCTTTTTGGAATCGAGGCACCCTGGACCCGACGGGAACAGGAGCCCAAAGCGTTTTCAAAATTATTTCACGGCGTCTGGTAGACCCAAACAACGCGTGACCCAAGAGCTAGCTCCTATCTGGACCAGCGTATTAGCTTTTCCATTCAACGTGGCAACGCTGTCAGTGTTTTGGGGATGCTGTCCTCGATACGTCACGCAGTGATCTGTTGAGTTTTTTATAGATCGTTTTAAGTGGACCTTGGATAAGTCCTGCCCTCAGACAGTTAACCGAGATTTGAAATGTATAAGCTACTGTTATCTTGTATTCGTTTTAGAAGGATCTTACAATAAAGCACTCGGACCTGGACGAGTTTCTTGACAATTCTTTTAACTTGGGTTAGGAGGAATACGCACCTAAATTCATCTAGTATGTAAGACGTTTGAGTGATTCTTGTGATTGTTTTGAATAAAAAAACATTGGAATTAGAATGGAATAGCTCAACTGGTTTTACATGTACTCTATATGATTGTAGGTAAGTATTATTCAGTACATTTCTTTTAATAAATAAAAATATTGTCTAGCTTGTTATATATGAAGTAAATGTACCTAATCAAATGGTGTGTTCAAGCGAAGTTGGTAATAGAAAAAAAGCTAAAAAGCAAAATGACCCTCGATATAAAGCCAAAACATAAAACTCCGAATCACGTTTGCAGACGGTTTTCTTTACAGGCCATTTTTGTAAGCGAATTCAAAAGAAAGTGTTTTAAGGCGTTTTCTATTCAAATAGAATTACCTTTTTTAAATTCAGTGAGTAGCTCACTGGCGGCCATTTCAACCTTCAAGACATTGGGTTGGTAATAAAGAAAGATGTTTTCTCTTTTTTATGTTATTAAAAATATATTTGATAATTTGAAAAAAATAAATTTTGATTTAATAAAACTACTAGCTTCTACATATGGTTTTGTTCGCTTGAGATAAGATACCTTCTGAATAAAAATGTACCATAGCGCGACTGACATAAAAACTCCTCATTTTATGACTTAATAAACTAAATTCAAACATGTACTTACAGAATAATAATACAATAATATAAAATACATGTAAAACAGATGAACTATCTAAGGACCGTTTATAACGATCTATAGATAGCTCAACTAATCTAGATCATTGTCAGGGGGCAGCGTCCCCAAGACACTGGCGGCATTGCCACGTTGAATGGCAATGCTAATACGCCGAGTCAGACAGGAGCCAGCTCTTAGATCACGCGATGAATTTACCAGAGGCTGTCAAATAATTTTGAAAACGCGATGGGCTACTGTTCCTCACGAGCCCAGAGTCTCGGCTCCAAATGACACAAATATGTAGGCCCTATCAAGATCAAAATAATTTAATTCTATGCATTTGATCCTACACATCAGGAATATCGTACTTAGTCCGGCTATATGAGAGCTGACGAGCTCTGTGACGCAGTGGGCCAAGGCCCGGCTGAGACGCAAAAGATTGCGTTGGATTCCCGCCGCGAGACAAATGTTTGTATGATCTGCAAGTATTTGTCTTGGGTCTGGGTGTTTCTATGTATAATATGTATGTATTTACAAAAAAAAGGTATATAAGTAGTATATCAGTCATTTGGTACCCATAACACAAGCTCTGCTTACTTTGGGGCCAGATGATGTTGTGTAAATTGTCCGGCATTATTATTATATATTATTATTATATCTTGAATGACGTTATAAAGTGTGGGCCTAATCTTCGGAAAAAAAGCCGAGGATGTCTATTCGCTTTCAAGTTCAATGTTAGGGCACGACGGTTAGACCAGCAGATGTGACATTGTTTGAGGGACGATGTCACATTGCACACGCCGCAGTGCGTTGCCGGCTTCTCGATATAACCCCATTAAGAAACTTATTTACCTCTGTGGCGCTGTGGACCAAGGTCCGGCTGAGACGCAGAAGGTTGTGGGTTTCGATTCCCGCCGAACTCAAACAATTCTTGTATGATATGCAAGCATTTGTCTCAGGTCTAGGGTTTCTATATATAATACGTATGTATTTATAAAAAAAATGTAGTTTATAAGTAGTATATCAGTCATGTGGTTCACATAACACAAGCTCTGCTTACTTTGGGGCTAGATGATGCTCTGTGAAATGTCCGGCATTATTATTATTGTTATTTACACGAAAATTACTTCTAGAGCTGCGGTTACTTCAAGGAACCATTGATCTGCATCGGACCAGTCGCCACCGACCAGATCCGTGAGTTTGTACAACACACCAACGGAGAAAAGCGCATTGGGGTCTACCGCCTTCATTAGACGCCATCTTTACCGCGTGGAACGAGCATGACAGTGACATTTTGTTGCTTTTTCTTTCTTTATGGCAAAACAAGTCTTCGGCATTCTACTTATTATTATTTAAAAGTGACTTATTCAGTTTAATTTAATTGTTCTTGTTTGTCCTGAATTTCAGTTGTTTGATGAAGAGTTGGGTAATTAACGTTCATTTGAAATGTTAATTTAATTAAATTTTCTTTTGAATTTAAAAGGAAAGACCTTTTAAGTTATTCAGAGCGGCTTCTTTCGCGCGGCTTTTGTTTATTTAACAATTTTATTTAATTTTGCTTAGAAAAATTATGATTTCATGAAAATGGTAATTTTTATAAGCGATTAAATGGAAAAACGTTATTATAAATTTCTTAAAAGAAACGTCTTTAAAAATAAAAATGAGCCCGATAACTTCAACTTATAATAGTTTTAAGAAACTTATAATAATGTTTACAAAATTATTTTTGAAATTACGTTTTGATAAATATATATAAATAATAACGCTTGTAGCATCAGCTGTGCTTATAATTTTCACATAACTTGGAGTGAAAGTATTAAATAATATATGTTAACATAAAATCGTAATTTCAAAAACAATTAATTAATATTAAAAAAGACACTGCTTCGAAAAACGGAAAACTGATTCGCATATTTTATTTCATAATAAAGAACGAAAAACACAAAAAGAGTAGCGGAGCGAAAACTTTTTGTTTATTTTTATTTAAATAAATAGAACATTATTATAAATAGGTACTTACCTCTAAATGTTTTATTAAATAATCCATATAAATGTTATAATAATAGTAGTATATTATAGCGATTAATCGCATTATAAAGTTACTAAATTTAATCTCTAGATATAATTAGAAGTATTAATGATTAAGTCTTCAATTGAAACTAATACATATCCTACTGGCTGAGGCATTTATATTAGTTTAAAATATTGATGTTAAATTTAATTAAAACATATCATACTAATTCTAGTATAAAAAAATTAGTCTAAGTGTAAGATAGTTGGCTTTTTTTCATATTTAGATCCTTAAAAAAAAGATAGGTGCCTAGGTAAAAAAACATATCATTATCTTAATGAATTCTTTAATAGACAAACACTTTTTTTAAAAATTAAAATTTTCTGCTCCGTTATAAATGTTAGCGAATAAACTGTGATGTACTTACTTATAACTATTTTCTGAAATTATATGAAAAGTTATAATTATATATTTTCTGCCAAATCCTTTACGCTGTTAAAGATATGAGATATCTTCTGGACTTTTCTATTTTATCTAAAAACGCATTTACTTTGACAAGGTTGCATTAGGCCTAATGAGTCGAAATTGGCTTAGATCCAGCATAACTATTTAACTATTGTATGTTGTTGGTAGACACATAAGATGTAATGTTGTACGTACGTAACGTGTGTTATGTGTTAATTATACATATTATGTCTGCAATGGTGTTTTATTTGTAACTACCTTCATAACCATTATCATTACATAGTATAAAACAAAGTCGCTTCCCGCTGTCTGTCTGACCCTATGTATGCTTAGATCTTTAAAACTACGCAACGGATTTTGATGCGGTTTTTTTTAATAGATAGAGTGATTCAAGTGGAAGGTTTATATGTATAATACATACATTATATAGTAGAGAAACACTTATCATTTTAGAGGTTAGCGAATATGGGTTCAACGTATTAGAACTACTGAGCTACAGCAACGCGTGGCCGGGTCAGCTAGTTATTTATATATCAACTGCAGGGCAATCGCTCTAATATGCCTACGTATTTTCCATTGAAACTGAAGTGTTTTGTCTGGTGCGGTCAGACCCAAATCGTTAGTTTGACAGCGCTATCAAAAAACGATTGGTAGAATATTGGTAGCTTTGGCATTGACCGCTTCCGAGCGATTGACCTTCAAATGACCGCGGTAGGCCTCCTGGAATAGTCACTGATTCAAAAATACCAAAATTTTTTCAACCTTAAAACTTATCGCTAAAAGAAATATGGACAAATATTTAGTACTATTCCGTATTTAGTACTATATTAAGCGTAAACGCTTTGCATGGCGTTTCCATTGCGGGTGGGAGTGCATGCGTCTGCATCGTGTCTAACTCTATTCTGCCAATCTTTGGGAATAGATTGGCGGAATAGTACTAAATATTTGTCCATCCGTTTAATGTTTTGTAATGGATTTCCGCAAAGTCACGCCTGAATCAATTATCTATATAATAAAAATCAATTGCTGTTCGTTAGCCTCGCTAAAACTCAAGAACGGCTGGTCTGATTTGGCTAATTTTGGTATTGAATTATTTGTGGAAGTCTAGGGAAGGTTTAAAAGGTGAGTAAATATGAAATAAAGGCTTGCTTTTTTTTTTCTTTATTCTGAGGCGGTACGAGGTTTGCCGAGTCAGCTAGTCTAGTATAAAATGGTATGTAGTATTATGGTGATGAGTATACGTGGTGTCAGGTCGGCAGATAGTAGCGCAATGATATGCCCGAAATTAAATACTTACATAAGTTTAAATATACAGGAATCTATAAGTAAAGTAATTCCGTTCCTTGCCGATCAATAGTAGAACATTATATAAATACTTGCAAATAATTCAAAGAAATGTAGTACGATTAAATACATCAAATTCTTCAATTATATTGCTGTTATTAATTTATATTATACTAGCTGACCCGTGTCCACTTCGTTGGGCGATTATAACTTCACAAAAAATATAAAAGTACTCTATTATCGCTATTAAAAAAAACATAGCTATTTGATAGCTATTTAAATTATTGTAATAATTACAGAGATTAACAATGTTACGGATAAATATTGATAGAAGACGCTAGCGGTCACGCGCGGCTTTGCCGGCCCCGTTCCCTTGTTTTTCCTCGATAAAATATAGCTAGCTATATATTATATAAAATATAATATATAAAATATCCTAATCCAAGTTACTAACTATATTCATTTTCAGTTTCATGAAATCGGGCCAGCAGTTCTTGAGGTATAAGTGATGTAACTAACACGACTTTCTTATATATATATGGATACTACTAATACATAATACCCCACAGTACCACCCATACTTTGTCAGTCTACCTTACGAACAAAGAATTTTGCTTCCACATTTATAATGCGTACATCCAAGGATTGGAATGCTTTGGCGTCGTCAGTATTTCCTGAAAACTACAATCTGGGTCTCTTCAAGTCAAGAGTAATAAGTGTCTTCTAGACCTGCGTGCCCCATCGTCAGCCACATCGTCGCTTAATATCAGGCGAGATCGTGGTCAAACGTAGGTCTATCAATGATAATCTATATAATAAAAATCATTTGCTGTTCGTTAGTCTCGCTAAAACTCGAGAACGGCTGGACTGATTTGGCTGATTTTGGTTTTGAATTATTTGTGTAAGTCCAGGGAAGGTTTAAAAGGTGAGTAAATATGAAAAAAAAGTTTTTTTATTTATTGATTTATTGAGGCGGTACGAAGTTTGCCGGGTCAGCTAGTAATAAATAAATAACTACCAAACTAGGTTTTCCCACGTGGTTTTTTTACAGTTTTCCAAAATTCACTGACTACACGACATACAATTGTAGTATATTTATAACGAATCCATAATAACTTCAGCTTCAATGATTTTCTCGGGCTTGGTTAAAGTTTGCGATATAAACAACAAGCTATGAGTAGGTATGAATTACCCTCAAAGCGAGAATAATTTCATACATATACAAAACCTCAGGCTCATTTATATTGTACTAGCTGACCCGTGCCCACTTCGTTGAGCGGTTACAACTTCACAAAAATATTAAAGTAAAAATATCGCTAATAAAAAAAGATAGCTATTCAAATTATTGTAATAATTACAGAGATTAACAAAGTTACGGGTAAATAATAATAGATGGCGCTATCGGCCACCCGCCCTATTCCCGTTGTTTTCCCGAGATAAAAAATAGCCTATATCCTAATCCAAGTTACTAACTATATTCATTTTATGTTTCATTCAAATCGGTACAGCGGTTCTCGAGTTATAAGTGGTGTAACTAACACGACTTTCTTTTATATATATAGATGTAGAGTAAATTTTGATAAACATGGGTTTTACTCACGTATTATTTAGTCGATGGAGGCACCGACACTGTTTTGATTAATCTATAGAATCTTATCTGTCATATTTTTATCTGTGTTGCAAAAAGGGGGACAGACAGGGGAACTTTATTAAATAATAAAAGTTTCATCTGCCCCCCCCGTTGCAAAGAAGGGGTTCTTTGCAACGGGGGGGACAGATGAAACTTCAGATGAAACAGATCGAACTTTTTTGTCCCATGCTCTGTCCCCCTAGGGGGACAGAGCAGGGGACAAATGGGAATAATCCATCTTCATCAGGGTGAGTTTGATCCGCGGTCCGCTCGTTGCCGCTCTAGTTCACGGTTCGCACTGAAAGTGAAATAGGTATCGTAAATCATTATACAATAACAGAATTAGGTAAGTAAACATAATAAGAAAAAAATTAAGCAAGATGGGTAAAAAATAATGGCTGAAAATTACAGTTGGAAGTGAGGAGAACAATGAAAACATGCTGTGAATGTCGAATTAAGAATAATTATCATCATAAGCCTTAGATCATTTGTTGAAGATGATTTAGGTAGCGTCAGACAAGTTACAGAGCAGTTATTTGTAAGTAAAAACTTTCGTTCATGGATCCACTCCAGCAAGCTGAGATGAGTGAAGTTTCTTCTCCACTGACGCCACTCTGCCTGTGATTCTGTTTGATAGCGCAGGCCTTCCCTAATACCCACACTAACCTCTCGACCTTGCCGATAGGACCAACAGGAAAGACGAGTCAGTACATTCGGTGTTGGTATGGTGGCAGGTGCGTAACGGCTGGCACCGAGCCAGGTTTGTTTCAAGTTTTCTTATTCTGTTGCTAGCTCTTTTGTTAGTCAGCAGGGGGACTAACCCCCAATAATTTGAAGAGTATCGCAGTCGTCTCCATCATCAGTCTCCATGCAGCACTAATCTAGGATCAGTTCCACGTAGAAATCCTCACTCGAAGTGTTTTATTCAGTTCAGCGAAAAATACCAACCCAAATTTACAGTCAGATGCAGGTGCTAAGCCATTTTTGACGATCCTCAGCTAATCGTTATGGAGTACAGCGGATGGAAAAAGTAAAAAACCTAAAGAATTAATTTTATTATGTAAAAAATCATCTGAAGGAATGACAGGTGTCATGTCATTGATATACTAAAATAATATTAATAAATAATAGGAATAATAAAAAATAAATAAATATTGGTGAACTAACCATACAACACCATCTAGCCCCAAACTAAGCATAGCTTGTATTATGATGACCATCTGGTCATATAAGTCATCTGACTTATAAAATACTTATACATTTTTAAATAAATACTGATAATACTTTATAACACCCAGACACAGAACAAACATCTATGTTCACCACACAAATGATTATCCTTGGAGCAATCGAACTCTCGACCTACAGCGCAGAAGGCAGAGCTACTAACAACTAAGCTGACAGGCCAGTCAATATTTTTGATGTTTTGCTAACGGAATGTGTGGTTTACTTTTATCTCTCATCATATTGTAGGAGTCCAAAGCTTTCTCTACTGGTAGGTGATCAAACGTGTGAGACCAGTCAGTCACCTCAATTTTATTGATTAAGTCATAAATAGTCTAAGACAGTACCCATTGTACAAGGAGTGTAATAGATAAAAAGGTGTAGAATTCCTCCATTACTATGTATTACACGTATTGTAAAACTGTTGAACATCCATGGCGGACATAAACTGTTGAAGTTGTGCGCATATTGTGGTAGTTCCAGTGCGTATCATTCCACCACTCGTCGAAAAAGTCGTGACCCATGTTATGCCAGGAAGGTTATAGTCACCAATAACAAATACATTTAAAATATTAGGTTCAATTAGCATGTTGAGTCTAAATGTGAAGTAGGTATATATATTTGCCATCCCATATTTGCCACACCCGATATGTATACAATACTAACTATATTTATTTTCGACTTGTTATTGCTAGGAAACTGGACTATGACATGCTCAATACAGGACAAAGGTGCATAATATTATGGGGTTTTGGTCATGTCGTAAAGAGCAGGCAATACTTACGCAATTCTGCTTCAAGAACTAAAGTTAACGTAGGTGGTGAAAGATCTTCTGGATCAATTATTAATATAGAGGTACCACAGGGTTCGATACTAGGCCTTTTTTTATTCCTTGTATACGTTAACAATTTTAGCTTTTTTTGTTAACACTTGCTAGGCTTAGTTCCACTGCAGTGCAGTATGCAGTTCGTGCGATACGGTGGCTTTCTGATGAAGCTACAGTTAGACTAGTTTATTTCAGCTACTTCCATATTGTTATAACATATGGCATCATTTTCTGGGGAAAAGCTAGGTGACATTGAAAATATATTTGTCATTCAAAAAAGGGCAATACGTGCCATTTTTAAAATGAAACCGCAAGAGTCTTTGAGATAAATTTTCAAAGAAATTAATATTCTCACAATAATGTATGAAAATTTGTTATACACTCATAAAAAATTCATACGCCAGCATCTTTGTTCTCGATCCAAATCGCACCTATACCACGTAGCGCGGTTCAATGAACTCATAGTTATCAATATCAGGAGTGAGCTACGTCTCTGTTATTATAATAATGTCATACAAAAACTATAAGATGTTGACAGGGTGCGAAGTTTTGTTCGCATGCCTCCACAATTTTTGTAATAAACCGCTAATTGGCATAAATCTTACATAAGCATTCTTCTTAGCTAACAACCGTATAAATAGTAAAAGCAATCATAATAACATAATAACAGCATAACCTGCAAGAAAGGAGCCTCTAAGGCGCACTTTAATCCATTCAACACACTGGTTCGAAATAACTAGACACTATTAGAATAGCATAATCTAATAGCAGTCAAGGGATAATCTTGCTATCTATCATTGAAAGGATTTTCAGAATCTGATCTCTCTGAAAATCTGAATCTGAAAATCAGTTTACCTGCTTATACAAACTCACTTGGTTTAGGCCGAAACATCTAAATTATTAGGCATTAGGCTAAATTATTATTTCTATTCGCAAAGTTTGCAGGTTTGACTCCGGCCGAGGGACAAATGTTTGTATGATGTGCAAATATTTGTCTCGCGTCTAGGTGTTTTTTTTATGTATAATAAGTGTATATTTAAAAAAAAAGTAATATAAGTAGTGTATCAGTCATGTGGTACCCATAACACAAGCTCTGCTTAGTTTGGGGCTAGGTGACGCTGTGTGAAATGTCGGCATTATTTATTTATTTATTCAGAAAGAGAAAGATCAAGAAAACAAATAAATTCAATCAAAAAACTAGACTGATAGATACCATGTATTGTGTGGTCGCTGGCTTCTATTTCGGTTAACGAATTATTATTGCTGTTCAACGTGGCAATGCTGCTGTTGCTGTTTTTATATTTTTATATAATTTCCAGTTGGTTATTTAAAAAATTAGTAATTAATATAACTAACATAAACTGTTTCCTTAACCTATAATTTGAATTTTGTAAATAAAACTTTTTCGACGTAAACAAATTGGTGGACATTTTCTTTGACACACCGTCTAGCCCCACCAGAACCAGATGAACGATTGAATACTCACATACCTACATGTAAATACTGGTCCTTAGGAGTATCATACATTAAAACACAGAACAAATATATAAATATTCATCACATGGTCACACACTGTTTGTTAAGGATGAGGATCAGTACTCAAATAATGCCACTCACATCTCTTGTATACTAATATTATAAATGCGAAAGTGTCTCTGTCTGTCCGTAACGTTTTCACGGCTAAACAGCTGAACGGGTCTTGATGAAATTTGGTAAGATGTATTGCATTTGTGGGAAGAACATAGGTTACTTTTTGTCCCAAAAAACCACCCTGAAGGGGTAAGATAGGGGATGAAGATTTTTTGGGCAACTCTTATTTCTTTAAGTTAGGGATCTAAAAATTCATATTTAGGCTTTATAGGGAATTAAACTTATGACAATGTTCTTTTGATGCACAGAATACATTCTTTCCAAAAATAAAAAAAGGTTTCTAAGCATACGCGTACGAAGTCGCGGGTAACAGCTAGTCTAATAAAAGATGTGAATGTTTGGGCGTAGGTGTGTGGTGTGCATGTGTATGTGTTATTTTGTTACTCCTACGCTCAAACGGTTAGACTAATTTGGATAAAACATTATACATAGATATAAATTTGGACCTGGATAAACATTTAAACTACTTCTTATGAACATAGCATGTAGACAGCCGCGGGCAGCAGTACTAAAACTAATAACTAGTGGTCGCGCACTGGTCGGAATGCGACCTTAATTAATGTATTTTTTATGCATAATTAAAAAATACATTAACATTTTGCACTCCTTCTTTAAGTGTAAACATTAAGACTGCGAAAGTTCATACTCCTCTGTCCGCGCAATTTTCGTAAAAAGGGGTACAAAGTTTTTGCTTCACGTATTAATATATAGATAATTCTGTATTTAATCTACCTAATAGCTAACTGATTGTTAAGGTACAAAGTCCTTTGTCCGTAGTTTAAAACGGTTTTTGAAGTGTTAAAATTAACACCTCTTCGAGAAACATCGCTAGGTACATAACGATAGGTTGTTGTTCAATTCAATGTTTATAGACAGACATATTAGATGAGTTTTATTTGAAAAATCTTAAAAATAATAAATTTATCTCGTTGATATCGAGTTTAATCATTGCACAATCCGCCATGAAATACACTTATTAATTATCTAAATTATTAAAATCAGTAAAATATATCTCTTAACCATGAATATATATCAGTATAATAACAGTCGAAATCACTAAAAAAAATCTTCCAGATAACATCATTCAGTTTATAAGAAACCGTAAACCAATTTATGAATCCGGGAGCATCTGGTAGAAATTATTTATCGGTAAAAGGGGTAATACGAAGGGTAGGGTCTATAGAAGCCTCCGTAGCCACCAACGAAGCCTCCGCCGTAGCCTCCGCCCCAGCCTCCATAGCCTCGGTATCCTCCCCAGCCACCGTAGCCCCGGTATCCACCCCAGCCACCATACCCTCGGTATCCACCCCAACCTCCATACCAGTGACAGCTCACACACTGCAACACATAAATTAACTTATTCATAAACTACTTTGTATCAGTCAGTGGGCAACTATGATGACTGAGTTAATAGCCCGCTAAACCTAACGACCTTTAACAACCTTTGAAAATCGGAACAGTCCTTAACGTCCTCAGAAGGTTGGAAGCGCTCCGATAAAAGTATCACGGCGGTTGCCCATCCAAGAACAGTGACCTCGCATAACGTAGCCGTTCTGTTATGTATAAGTAAACAAAAGCCACGAGCTCCTCGGTAATTTAAAAAATAAACAATGCACACAACACCATCTAGCCCCAAACTAAGCATAGCTTGTACTATAGTAATCAGATGACTGATAAAGTACTTACATATATTTAAATACGTACTTATGATAATTTTTATTACCCGGACACAGAACTAACATCTACGTTCATCACACCAATATTTGTCCTGGGAGAGAATCGAACTCCCAACCTACAGAAATGCAGAACTAATACCAACTGAGCTGAGGCCAGTCAATAGTGAGCAACGTACTGACAGTCGTTTTAGACAGGCTTTAAGCTGTAGAAAAATCATAAAAAAAAAATTAAAAGAATCACGTTTGATCTAAGCTTTAGTTAATTTGAGTTTGATTTTTGTTTTAAATTATGGACCTAAAAGTCGTCTGATATATTTATAAGCGGAAACCTTCGACTTTTTTAGAAATGCTGACACTACGAGTTAATACTAGTTGTAATCGAAAACGTTTTAGAAATAAACCTCCTTCAAAGACTACGTAAAATATATCATCAGGTTGTGATAGTGATGAAGGATATAAAAAAATCTCATTCGTTATTAAGTTTTCTACAAAAACTACTAATTCAACGTGAATTATACTAATAATGAGATGAGATGGAGCATTTTCTACACAACAGTGAAAAAATCATTGATATTAGAGCAGTTATTAAGGAGCAATTGGAGTAAATACAAATAAAAATTCATAGCAATTGTCTTCAGACCCGCCTTATGTGGATGACTTGATAACAATAAAACATATAATAAAACTAACCTGTAGTAACGCTATAACAGCCAACAAAACCCACAAACTCATAGAAGCCATTTTAATTTTATCTTACAAGAATATTACTCTGAATTGAATGAATCCTTATAACAACTGATAGAAAATCTACCGAAGAATTGATTTTATATGTAATCCTAGCAAACAATGGGAAAACCACTTGAAAACAGTTGCTCTTATTGCAATGCAGTATAGTTAAAAATCCAAAAGCCATGTTGCGTGAAGCATTTGTCGTTTTGGATTTGTTTATCTAACAAATAAAGTGGTAACCACGGTTTAGATGATAATTAAGACTATTAGAGCTCATGTGACTCTGTTCGTGTAACGTCATTTTACTTGATATTTCCTATTACACCTTCTACATAGAAAATACATATAGTATCTATTTCATAATCAAATATTAGTTAACATGGCGTTTAAATCTTTATCTAATCTAATCGATGCTATAGTTCATTGATATTAAACGACCTCTGTTCTGCAGTGGGCCAAGGTCTGGCTGAGACACAGAAGGTTGCGATTTCGATTCCCGCCGTGGGACAAAAGTTAGTATGAGCTGCATGTATTTATCTCGGGTCTGGGCATTTATATGTATAATGTGTATGGATTTTAGTAAAAGTATAAATGTAGTATATCAGTCATGTGGTACCCCAAAAAACACCGCTTACTTTGGGATCAGATGATGCAGTGTGAAATGTCCGGCATTATTATATATTGGAACGACAAGGATACACAATATTTTAACGCCACATTAGCTATTACGTGATTATGAGATAACCTCTTTGTCTCTAGGACCATAACTTATCTTATACTTTACATTCAGTTAGGTTTTTTAGTGCCTATCTGTCAATCGTCGGTCGTGGCTTTGAAGTCTGTATATCATGTTTTACCCAAACCAGTTTTGGCATGTTTGAGCCAAAATCAAAAATCCAAACCTCACAAACACTCAGCTATATAATACTTAAGGATTATTTAGGTATATTTCATAATATTGCGCAACTTTTTTATATGTCTGGATTATTTGTAGACCTAATGCATATTCTGCAGCAGTGTCCTGTACCTAAGTGAGTAAAAAAATTCCACGTGACATAGAGCAGATCATGACGCCGCTAATACTTCAAATAATTATGCCAACAACTAGCATCCGCTTCGTATGCGTGGGTGCACTCGTAGTTCCTACATAAAAAATAGCCTATACGTTAAACCATGTCCAGATCGTCAGGGAACTAAGGTAACCGACATAGCTCAGCGAATTAGCAAGCTGAAGTGGCAGTGGGCAGGTCACAAATGCCGAAGAACCGGTGGCCGTTGGGGTAGACTGGTTCTTGAGAGGAGGATGCGTCGTCCAACATAGTGTAGGGCACCCTGTAGCTAGATGGAGCGATCATATTCCTAAGGCAGCGGGCAGAGATTGGAGTAGGAAAGCTGGAGACCGAGCTCAGTGGCGTGCGATGGAAGAGGCTTATGTCCAGCAGTGGACTGACAAAGGCTGATGATGATGACGATGTCTACATGCTGATGCAAGTTTCATCCGGGATTTAGATGTTCGCTAAAGCTGATGTGCTTCAGCCATCATTGTATGATTAAGTAACAAAGATTCATCGAAACATTAACTAAGCATCCACACACACTTTTCATTTATTATTAGTAGGATTGGATGTAGGAACAGATGGAATCGGAGATGAAGAACCTAGAAAACTGGCACCAGTATTCATTGAAAAAGCTAATCATCTGTTACACCATTATTTGTACAAAATTGTGTATACTCGTGTATTTTATATTGGTGATGCAATCCTATGCTACAAAGCTACTAAAATTATAAAAATGAAAATTTGTGTGGATTTTTTAATGTTTTCTGTGACTCAATAACGACGAAACGGCTGGGCAGATTTAGATAAAACGTGGTATAGATTGTAGTTAGTGACTTGGAACAGTATATAGCATCGAGATAAATAGGGATAGATAAGCAAACCTCAATAGGTACGCAAATATCAAGCGTTAAAGAGTGAAGCCACTTTTAAAAGTAGCTAGTAAAAACTTAAAAATTAACAGTTGTTGTTTAGGAAAAATATATTGAAATTTTTCAGTATTCAATACTTTTTAAATTCTTAATATGACATATTTTTATGCAGTGATTTCATTGTGCTATTATTTCAATCGTTTTTAAGTGGAAGCTAAAACAAGTTATATTTGATATATCGTCTATTAGTTTAAAAAACTCTCATATTTTATGGAAAACTGCACACTTTTTCATTGGCAACCCTGAATTTTTTTTTATTTTGATTTAACTTTTAATATAAAAAAAACCATTTTCTAAAGAATGTCGAACGAAAAATATGTTACTATTCTTGTGAAAGTAACACTTTTTGCAATTTTATGTGTTTTATGTGTTAATAACACTTCTTCACCACACATTTTTCCATTTCATTGAAAATACATTATGACCAACGCCAAGATTGTGACCGATTGGATAATAGAAGCGAATAGGTCATTCGACCCTGTTAGAGGTACTTACGTTCCGCGGCCTATTTCAGATCTATTTATTCAAATCTTTGGTATATAGGCTACTTTTTGTGCAGGTAGCATGCCTGTGAAACCGCAGGCAGCAACTAGTAACTGAATAAATAGATTCAAAGTAGGTATGTATGAAGGTGCCCAGCGCAGGTGATTCCCTAGTTCCTAATTAGCTGGTGCTTGCTAATATTTGTATTTACATCGCAATGATAAGTCACTGCTAAACTTAATATCGATAAAAATAGCCATTGGTTATTGTTATATACAGAAGGTTGCGGGTTCGATTCCCGCCGCGGGACAAATGTTTGTATGATCTGCAAGTATTTGTTTAGGGTCTGGGTATTTCTATGTATAATATGTATGTATTTACAAAAAAACGTATATAAGTAGTATATCAATCATGTGGTACCCATAACACAAGCTCTACTTACTTTGGGGCCAGGTGATGTTGTGTAAAATGTCCGGCATTATTATTATTATTATTATTATTAAACTACAAACGCAAACATATGTTTTGATATGTATTTGATATTTTCTGGGAAACTTGAGATTCTGCAGTATCCAGCCTTATCCAGGAATTCTCGGGTGAAAAAAACAACAACAAAAGGCGCGCATTTTGTACCACTGTAAAACTTTGATTCTTCGTATTTTTAGTTTGAGTAGGTAAATTTTATCACAGTAGGTACCTAGATCGGTAGTTTAAAAAAAGTAAATTACGCACCTTGCTAAAGTGAGTAGTTAATGCACTCGTGTTAATTCAGTGCCCTCGCTTGCGCTCGGGCACTACCATTACACACCTGCATTAATAACTCACTTTGCGCTCGGTGCAACAATCTACTAAAAAAACCTATTGACACATTAAGAAAATTTATTTATTTATTTTATACTGTTATTTTAGAAAGCTTACAGTTAAAGCCAAATTGCTATCTAACTTAGATTGAACATAAATACATTAGTTGAAAATTGCAAAACGACTGTCATTAAAAATATAAATTATGTTGAACCCTTGTACATGCATTAAGTAAAGTGAGCGCCCTCGAAGTTAGCATTAGAGCATGGACTATCCGGTATTCCTGTATTTCGGTATTTTCCGATGTTATCAGGAAAACCTATCGAATACGTATTAATGATAGATAATTGATTCAGACGTGACCCTGAAGATATCTATTACAAAACACCAAAAACAGATGGACAATTTGATTCAACAAGTCGACAATTCCAATATATAGACCTAAGAAACTTTAAGCAGTTCTGAATAAATCACTACATAGTATAAAACAAAGTCGCCTCCCGCTGTCTGTCTGTCCCGATGTATGCTTCGATCTTTAAAACTATGCAACGGATTTTGATGCAGTTTTTTTAATAGATAGAGTAATTCAAGAGGAAAGTTTATATGTATAAAACATGCATAATATAGTAGCGAAACACTGATAATTTTAGAGGTTTCTAATATGATGTCGTAAATAAACACATTTTTTGCGCTTATATTGCAAACGCTGGCTGAACCCTACGAGATAGATCAAAATAACGTACTACAGTATTGTACACCTTAAAAAGGTCTACACAAAAGTCCGCAATGGTATATGTATATCTAGTAGTCTATGTTATTCTCATAGATAACGTTGTATATAAAGACATTCTGTATTATATTTAGTATCAGCATTGCACCCGTACGAAGCCGGGGCTGGTCGCTAGTAAACATATAAATGCAAATCGCACAAGTTGCGCCTGAAATCATCGATCGCTCAATCAAATATGTTTTACCTAGCGGGAGTGGGAAGCAGGAACCTATTTACATTATGTACGTTACGTCTGCGAAGTTGGGTAAATATAACTAAAATTGGTGTCGGAGATCTATTTATTGAGGAATTCCATTTAAAAGAACCCTGGGGCTTCATCGCTATGTCTATATCTGTGTCGGTATTATTGTCGGCTCGGTTCCAGCCGTTATACACCTGCACCGAATCGTAACACCGCATGTACTGATTCGTCTTTCCTGTGGGACCTGTCGGCAAGGTCGAGAGGTTAGTGTGGGTACCTGGGCAGGCCTGCGCTATCAAACAGAATCCCAGGCAGAGTGACGTCGTGGAGAAGAAACTTCACCCACCTCAGCTTTCTGGAGTGGATCCATGAACGAAAGTTTTCAATTACAATTAACTGCTCTGTAACATTACTGACACCACCTAAATCATCTTCAACAGATGAACGAAGGTCAATGATGATGATGATGATGATGATGATTGTCGTCGATATCGGTGATGATAGACGCACTTAATAGATTAATATGAAAAATCGTGGGAAAACGCAAGTGAAAACTATGTCTTAAAATAGTTTTCTGAATAAAGATACCTATTTCGTTGTTATTTTTCACATATGTAATAAAATCATTAGCATACCTATAATATAATTTACTCTAAGCTTCGATAATTATTTATTGTTACCAAAATACTTATTTTTGTAACACATATATATGTTATTACATTACTTTTACAATTGTTAATAATTTATGATCATCATTGTTTTGTCTTGAAAACATATTTTAGAATATAAGAAGCCAAATACATTTTTGTTTCAAACGTTCGCGCTAAAAGTGTTTTGAGCCGGACGAGACGGTAGAAGTAGATTTTCTGTTTTCGTAGCTTATAAATAAGATTGTAAAGCTGGGGAACGGCCTCTTTTTGATCAGCAGCCGAACCAGACAGAACTAAAAGCTAAGTACTTACCTATTTACTGTTCATACTTAAATTAAATGTTGTGTAATATTAACCTTACAAGTTTAATGTGTTTCTACTTGTTCATAACATGTGTTATGATAATATAAACCAGGTTGTGTAGAATATATTAGAAGTATTCCTTTGTTGAGCTGTGTTTCTTTTCTTTACTCTCCACAATAGCTACCTACCCTATTAGGATTTCTAGTAACTTTTTAATGAAAATAGATACCTAGGTAGTTCAAATTAGGGTATATTTCTGGCTTTCATAACTTTTAGAATCAGTAGAACCTGTTAAATCTAACACACTCGTGTTTTTGTTTTTTGTCTATTCTGTCCATTCAAAGGTTTCCTGAAAGAGATCGCTTTTAGCGATAAAACCGACCATTGTACAACTTTATTGCTAATTGTTTTTGTATCTCTCTCTGTGTACAATAAAGCGTTAATCTATCTCTATCTGTAAATAATCCCGGACATTTCCCACATCATCATCTAACCCCAAAGTAAGTAGAGCTTGTGCAATGGGTACCACATGACTGATATACTAATTATATACTTTTTTTTCAATACATACATATTATACATAGAAACACCCAAACAAATACTTGCAGATCATACAAACATTTGTCCCGCGGCATATGTCTTGTCGACAATATTGTCAAGTGATTGTTTGATAATAAAGTAAGTCGATGGTCATTTGTCAAATCTAACCGTCACCGCGGAATTGACGTCTAGAACTTTACTCAAAAACGATCAAATCACATTGCACCAAAATACACAGTTTATTCAATTGTCCATACTTGTTCTATGTAGTCACAAATTTATTAAAATTTTGCTAAGATTACTAATATAATCTAATAGCTCGACGATACAATTCATAAGTTACTTTGTTTTCACTTCTATCGGCAGTCCCCAAAAAATTTTTATGGAATAATTTCGAATGAATTGATTTATTTATCAGTAGAAAGTACTAGAAAGTAGAATGTACACATACAGTAGAATAGAATGTACACATACACAGTTATTGCAATTATTTTACATAAAAAAGTTTACACTTCAGAAAAATCTACTTTCATCCATAGCTCATGGGAAGCGTGCGCCGATGATGACGCGAGTTTCACGCTTTTTGTTCGCCCAGAATTTTCCTTTCGCTTTTTCCCGCGGTCTGTCTGTCCCTATGTATGCTTAGATCTATTAAACTAACGGTTAAACGGGTTTTTTAACATATAGAGTGATTCAAGAGGAAGGTTTATATGTATAATACATGCATAATATAGTTGAGAAACACTGATAATTTTAGAGTTTTCTAAGTGATGTCGTGTATAAACACATTTTTTTGCGCTTACATTGCAATCGCTGGCTGAACCCTACGAGATAGATCAAAATCATGTACTACAGTATTGTACACCTTAAAAAGGTCTACAAAAAAGTCCGCGATGGTATAAGTCTATCTCTTAGGTTATGTTATTCTAGATAACGTTGTATATATAGACAAATATGTAGTATATTTAGTATCAGCATTGACCGTGCGAAGCCGGGGCGGATCGCTGGTTGATTAATAAACAAAGAAGTTATGTCAAATTATTGTCAGTTAGAAATTTCACAATGAAAATAATAATAGGATTCTTTAATGAAAACTAAGATTAAAATTTTAATAACACCAATGACGTCACTAGCTCTCTCTTTGTTAATAAAACAGCATCCCCCGGGAGTTATCTTATGGAAGCTAGAATTAATTTCCATTTTCACAGAAATATGGTTCTTATTGCAAACAGATAGAGGCTATAAGTGCCTGAACCGGAGGTAACATTAAGCGGAATAGATTCTGCCGGGTCAAGTACGAGTATGACGTCAGCAGGATGGGTAGAGATGCACGTAGCATTGGCTTATCGATATCGATGAAATAGAAATGTTGAGTCGATTCAATGTTTAACAACATAAAAAAGTCAGTGTAAGTAAGTAGCCCAGCAAAGTGAAAAGTGACCTTTTAATCCAGGTTTACATAATATATTATTAGCTAAACCAAGTTGCTTGCAAATCGGTTCAGCTGGTTACTGCATGATTGAATTATAAATAAACTATCAAACATTTTATGGCTGATACGGAGATTGCGGATTCGATTCCCGCTGCGGGACAAATATTTGTATAATCTGCAAGTCTTTTCTAAAATTCTGTCCATCCAAAGGTTACCTGGAAGAGATTGCTTTTAGCGATATGGCCGCCCATTGTACAACTTTATTGCTAATTGTTTTTTTTATGTTCTCTCTGTGTACAATAATAAAGCGTTAATCTATCTATCTATCTCTTTCTCGGGTCTGGGTATTTCTATGTATAATGTGTCTTTATTTTAAATAAAGTATGTAAGTAGTATATCAGTCGTGTGTACCCATAACACAAGCTCTGCTTACTTTGGGGCCAGATGATGCTGTGTGAAATGTCCGGCATTATTACAATTATAATTATTATTGACTGAGCGAGTGTTCTCGTTTCAGCTTAGGCGAAAATGCTTTCGTATGTCTGTCCGGCCGGCGTCTGTCCGCATGTTCTCCTCTACAGGTCGCATTTCTCAACCGATTCTCGTTAAATTTTGAGAGCTGGTTCTATAACTATATAAAAAAAAATTGTGGCGTAAAAAAAGTGGCGGAGATATGAAAACTTAAAAAAGTTATATTTCATTTTGGAATTGGACATTTTGTTCGCATGTGTCAAATATAATGTGTTGACGAGCATCTAACTATCAAAGTCAAAGTCAATGTCAAAGCATTTCTTATACAACTTTGAATCGTCTTTTTACATGCTAGTGAATCTATTTGCCGGTTCCTCCTAACCCGAGTTCAAGAAGAATCCGGTAAAAAGCTCGGCTGGTCTTAACGCTTTTTTGTATGATCCCTGACAATTTTGTTAAGGATGCCGAGTCGGGTAACTCGACTTCGATATCCTCAAAGACTGTAGTTGGAAACTAGAGATCCTAGGATATTACAAGCCTAAATAATACAGAGTTGGGCATGTTTTTCAAGTGATAACTTCTTATGGGAGGGTACACGGCTTCGTTAAGCAACGCGTTACGGTGCCAGTCTGTCTGGCATCCCTTTCTCTCACGCATACGGCAGCGGTAGGCGAGCTCCTCCTCTCTCACTCTAACCCACAGCGCTAGTTAGATTAGTTTAAGTTATCACTTCTGTCGTGCGTCTCGAGACGCATACGTTTATTTGTAGTTTTCGAATCTTAATGGAGTCAAGTTCTAAACATTTTAATTCCATAAATCTGATAATTTTTCTCTAAAAACATCTTGGAGTTGATATTTTTCTAGAAAATGCCCTCATAGTATAATTTTCACATTGATTTAAATCTGGGCGTTGGCCAATTATTTTATCGATATCGGTTCGATTCCATCCCTAATAGAGACGCATCTGCAGTGCGCTGAATCGATGCAGCGGGGGTGAGGGGAGTACCCGCTCCCTACTACCCACTGCCTGTAACGCCTACGTACCTTACCTAAACGTTGTTACTACCTAATGGCCGGTTAGTACCCTCCGATGATTTTTCTTTTAAGACGCACTCTGAATTATTCCGTGAAGGATATTTTGGCGAGAAAATTTTCGTAGGTGGCGAATTCTTGAAAAAACCCAGAAGCGGGATTTATCCGTCACTCGCGTGTTTTTCCACCACCTGCAGTTATTTTTTATTACAAAATAACAAATAATTTATATGACAAAAAGCTTGGGATTAGTTTTCTCCAACTCCGAGTGTGAACTGAGTCTGTCTCAGCATCCGTAACTAAATTAGCAATAATCGTATAAATTTATTACGCATCCATTAAGGTGGGATTTTTTGAAATTCAACCCCTAAGAGGGTGAAAAGGGGTGAAAACGAATGTATGAAACTTTTTAACGCGTGGTGCGATTTACTTGAAATTTGATATGAATAAATAAAATGCAAAATAAATGTACACGTGTTTCAAGATTTTTCAAAATAACCCTAACAAGGGTTGTCAAAGTTTGTATAAGACCTTTTTAACGGATGGTGTGATTTCTTTGAAACTTGGTTTGGATACCTAAAATGCATAATAAATAGACACGTGTTACAGGACTTTTCAAAATTTTTTTTTTCTCAGAGGTGTGAATGTTTGTATGGAAACTTTTAATGGGTGGTCAGGTGGTTGGTTAGAAATTTATCAATAAAATTTGGCAAGGAGATAAATTGCATTCTAGGGATGGATTTAAGCTAAAATTACTTTCAAAAAAAATGCGGACGAAGACGCGAGTAACAAGTAGGTTTATAAATGACGGAGTTATGTAGTAACAAACATCAAAAAATCAAAAAAACAACAAAAAATCGAATTGAGAACCTCCTTTTTTTTGAAGTCGGTTAAAAAGCGTTAAGACCGGATGAGTTTCTTGCAGGATTCTTCATGAACTAGGATTAGGAGGAACCGGCACCTAGATTCACTAGGATGTAAGAAGACGATTCAAAGCGGTCCTTGTGATTTCATTAAATATAAAGATTAAATAAATAAATAACGCCAGACATTGCACACAGCATCATCTGGCCCCAAAGTAAGCAGAGCTTGTGTTATGGGTACCACATGACTGATATACTACTTATATACTTTTTTTTTGTAAATACATACACATTATACATAGAAACACCCAGACCCGAGACAAATACTTGCAGATCATACAAACATTTGTCCCGCGGCGGGAATCGAACCCGCAACCTTCTGAGTCTCAGCCAGACCTTAGCCCACTGCACCACAGAGGTTGTCAAATTATTTTTTCAGATTATTTTTATGTGTTCGATTCCGTCATCCCCTTTTATCGTTCCGCAAAAACCTGTTAGGCGATTTTTTTCGCGCTTTTCTGTGGAACTTAGAATCAGGCATGCACTAGCACTAAAGCCACGTTGAAAATGACATACTTCAGATTAGACTTAAAATAGCGCGGATTAATTCGCTAGTGCATGCTAGGCCTTAGCGAGGAGCCGCGGAAACTTCTGCAAGTGCGTGCGCCTACGTCTGATCCCATGTTCCACAAAACAAACGCGACAAAATTCGCGGATCAATCCGCGATAGCTCAAAAACCAAATCTCAGACCGTTTATTATATATTACATAATTAAGTCTCCTTAGACCTTAGACCTCCTGTAATAGAATTATATACTACTTGTTTAGTACCTATTATTACCCAAAAAAAGTCCGCAATTCTATGTGTCTAAGTATTATCAAAAAAAAACAATTGAAAAACGAATCCCTTCAATGACTATGCACTTAGTCCGATTCTAACAGATACATGATCGTTCATTACTTGATTTGACCCAGTAGTCCTGCGTATAGCCTCCCTTTGTCCTAACTATCCACTTCGATCCTGCGCTAGGCTCAACTATCTATCATTAATTTCTAATACAAAACAAAATAGGGCCCAACCGATATAATATTATTTAAATTAAAATAATAAAACAATTTATTTCAAGTTTAATTTTAGGATAGGTTATCATATTCAGGATCATTAAAAAAACATTACAGGACCATATTTTTGCCAAAAAAAGTCAAGAAATGCGCGTTTTTACGCATAAACCAAAAATTACACGGTTTTCCAAAACAATGCGTTGAAGACACGAGCACATTTTTTTTTTAAACAGTTTCCTAGGGTTGCTTTAATGCTTTATGTTTAGTAACGCGTAGGTCCTCCCCTGCGGGTCCTGTAGGCAAGGTCGAGAGGTTAGTGTGGGTACCTGGGAAGACCTGCGCTATCAAACAGAATCCCAGGCAGAGTGACATCAGTGGAGAGGAAACTTCACACACTTCAGCTTGCTGGAGTGGATGAACCAAAGTTTTCAAGTACAAGGAACTGCTCTGTAACTTTACTGACGCCACCTAAATCATCTTCAACAGATAAACGAAGGTCAATGATGATGATGAATATTATAATAATAATAATTTATTCAGGTCCTTAAAATTTCTTTGTTACAAGGTTTTTGGTACTATTTCCTATCATCTTATAGTAAAACATTCATATGTTCATTCATTCATACATTCATTCAAAAATAACAGGATCACCTGTTATTTTTGTAAGAATGTTTTACTATTCTTCATTTATTCATTCTCATTTTTCCTTTGCCTTATTTCTGACCTAAGTATCTACATTACGTTACTCTAAATGTATCTATTGCTATTATAGTAAAGTCACAATGACATAATTTGTCTTCAAATTAGTCAACCAAAACACAGGTCAAAAGATGACCCTCGTATGATATGAATCCTTAACCAACTAAATAGTTTAATAATCAAGGTTGACTATATACATGTAAATTACTACTCTAAATTGCACGCGAGCGAAGCCGGGTTGATAGTTACACTTTAAGGAAGCAAACAGAAGCCTGATGATAAGCATTTACTGTCGTGTATACACATCTGCAATACCAAGAGAATTGCTGATGCGTTGCCTCAAAGAGTTTCATATTTTGCTTGAAGTGGTCCATGTTATAGTACGGTGAAGCCCAAGAAACGTCTTCGGTAAATTGAATTCTTACTGATTTAAGCCCCTTTAATAACTAACATAGCAATCACATTGTGTTGCTATGCAGTTTCAACAGGCAACCTCTACATACCTCTGAACTGAACGTACTACTAATATTATCCTACTAATATTATAAATGCGAAAGTTTGTATGTATGTTTGTTACTCTTTCACGCAAAAACGACTGAATGTATTTTAATGAAACTTTACAATAATATAGCTTGTACATCAGAATAACACATAGGCTAATTTATAAATATTGTGTGAATTGTCCAAAATATATCGATAAGTGTCAAGTAAGTAGGAAAACCGTTAGTATTACACGAAGTACTAATCCTGCGCAGACGAAGTCGCGGGCACCAGCTAGTACTGTATATATTTCTGTGTCTGGGTGTTATAAGGTACCATATGAATTTAAAAATATATAAGTATTTTAACAGTCATCTTGTTCCCATAGTACAAGCAATGGGAAAAGCTGAATTCTTCGAGCGATAACTTTACATAATTTGCATAATTTATTATGCCATTAATAGGGACCAATTATCAAATTTTAATCTTTTTTACTCACCTCTGAAAATACTTTTATGCTTTTTATACTTGCAGTATGTTACAGTATTGCACGACATAAATGGGTAAAACTGTTGAAAGCTAACTGCATACCTACTTCATGTTGCCTGAATATTGAAACGCCTCATAAATATAACGAAATAAATCAAAAGTCATGTAACTATTCAGATGACTTTTATATACATTCAGATATTTTTCTCACATTACTTTATAAAATTCTGAAGAATAACAGGCTCTCGAACGTTTGGATTATTCTCAAATGGCGTTTCAGGCATTCGTGCCTTTATTACGTAATACTCGCGGTAACTAGCAATAGGCGAAAATTTTGCGACCGCTGCTGTCAAACACTTCTAGCCAGTCTTCTAGAGCCCACGATTATTGCAACATAAACGAAACGTCTATAATATATTAAAAAAACAACACTTTGTACGCTCATATAATCTGCTGTACCTAAGCGTATTTTCGATTAGCGACAGGCGAGAAGGCAGCTTTTTTAAAACTTGAGGCTGATTTCGTTGATATTGCTGTCACGATACAACTGCTGTCGCTGTCTGTACTTTTACGTAATAACACACGGAATTTTACACACGAAAGCGTGATTTTTATCTTCTTAACGTAAGTTTATCGAAAGCCTTACAAATATCACCAGTAGGTAAACAGATTTTTTTTTCTTCATCGTAGATCTTTACGCTTCAGAGTGAGTGACATCATGGGTGTCCTAATATTTGACGGTTCTCTGACCTCTAGATAGGTAGGTATGGTAGGTATGTGCGTTGATGCGATATCCTTTATTAAACATACATTACCCACACGTTTTTTCCAAGATTTAGCATCATCATGCCTGTGATATAGAAGCTAGCCAGAAAAACAGCAAATCCTTGGCCAATAGGGTTGAGAGGTCCGGCTTTAGGTAGATGAATCCGGCTTTTTAGACGTCCGGTTAAAATAAATTATTTTGTATTCGGTTTACTTAAATTGAGTAGGTACCTATCGAAAAAAATATCAGGCGATTGTGGATCTTTTGTCACAACCAATTTCTATCAGTATCGGTTAGTAATCGGTATAATTTCAATCATTAGTTTGATTATAATTGGAACCAGCTTTGACAAGATGGATTATAGTAATTGTTTGGTTTCTATCTCAGAACAAATAAATATTTAGACAATAGGGCCGTGAATAGCCTAAGTGAAGCCTACTATTAAGTATACCAATAGTAGGCTTCACTATATAGTACCTACTACTATTTTCGGTTTAAGATATTTATTTTCTCATAAGAATAGAATTCACTTACATTAGAAAAACTAAAATTAACTTAAATTAAAGAGGGACATTTGCGTACCTATCGTAAATTCTATGTAAATCTAACTATCTACTTAACAAACAAAGCTATTAAAAATTAAATGATGGTAGTCGTGAAAAAATATTGTTTACTCCGTTTGTTCGCTCGACGCACAGCGCTCAGCTTGGCAAATTACACAGAGTAAGCTCATCTGGAAGTGGCATGGAAAGCAATAGTTATTTTATTAAAGTATTTGTTACATAATGTTTTAGTAATTTTTTAAAGGTGGTCATTAATTTTACTTGTTTTAAGTCTTTTGATAATTTATTGTAGAGAAGTGCTCCTTCGTACATGATGCTTTTTTTGCCATAATTTGTTCGTGGTGCATGCAGTTTAATATCGTTTGCACTACGCAGCCTTATTTTCTGTATTTGTTGCTTTTTAGTAAAAGAGATTTGTATATGTATGTCTTTAGTTAGTATTTTTCGAATCAGAATGCAGTTATAGTATAGATAGGATTGGAAAATATTCATTATTTTTGTTTCTTTAAAGATTTTAGTAGTAGATGTATAGTAGTCGTAATTAAATATTTTTTTATTAGTTTATTTTGAGCTACTTGTAATATGTCTAAGTTGGTTTTAGCAGCTGCTCCCCATATTTCAATTAGGTAGTCAATGTGAGGTTTAACGAGAGAGTTGTATACGGTGTAACGAACCTGGCGTGGGAGGCAGCGTACAAATCCTCGCAAGAATCCTGTGATTGATGATAATTTTGATTTTATTTTTTGTAGGTGCGGTTTCCACGTCATGCTACTGTCCAAAATAAGGCCTAGATATTTCTCTTGATGTACTCTATTTATTGCTTGATTATTTACTCTTAGGGCAGGGAAATGTGGTATTTTTTATTTTTTGCTGTGAATATTATGAAATTTGTTTTTGATATGTTTATGGTTAATAGGTTATTTTGAAACCACTCTTTAAGTAAGTCCAGATCACTCTGTGCATCAGATATTACAGTGTGTATCGATTTTTCAAAGTAAAATAAACTAGTATCATCGGCATATAAAGTTACTTCGCATCTCAATCCAACTTCATGGATACTGTTTACGAATATGAGAAACAGAAGTGGTACCAGAATTGAGCCCTGTGGCACACCATACGTTATAACTCTAGGCTGACTCTGTGATGACCCAATTTTTACGACCTGTCGACGATTTGTAAGGTATGATCTAAACATTTCTAGTGCAGTCCCTTTAATGCCTAATCCACTTAGTTTGTTTAGTAATAGGTTGTGGTTAACAGTATCGAACGCTTTTTTTAGATCTATGAAAACGCCTAGCACTATGTTTTTCTTGTCAATATTAATTTTTATTTTAGTGACAATGTCTATTGACGCAGAGAGTGTATTAGATTTGGGTCTAAACCCGTACTGTTTCTCATAAAGAAAATTTTTAGAATTTAGGAAAGCTTCAAGTCGATTGTATAGTACTTTTTCGAAAACTTTTGAAAAAATAGGCAATACTGAAATAGGTCGATAGTTTCCTGGATCAGTTTTTATACCGGATTTGAATATAGGTGTCACTTTTGCAACTTTAAGACTATCAGGAAATAAACCTTGCTCCAAAGATTTGTTTATGCAACATGTTAGTTCATGAAGTATCAAACTTTTCACGGATTGAATGGCTTGAATGGATTGAATGGCTTGAATTGACTATTGTAGGTTCTATCAAGTATTCTGTCATGACATCGTCTAGAAACTATCTTACAAAAAAAAACATTAACATATTCCGTGACAAAAAAGTCACAGAATGTATTTATTGTGGTTGCTCGCGGTGCTATGTCTTAATATTTATTTTGCCTGAGGTTTCTATACATATGACAGCATGTATGACAATCAACATCACCTTCCGTAATACCAATTCATCAATAGTAACTAAGAGCGATTAGTATCAAAGGTTTTATGTTATCAGAATTCCATAATCGCCCCGCAGGTGACAGGGAAGTATTATTACTACTTAAGTATTATTTTGTAACTTAAGTAGTTAATGTAACTTTTACAACTTAAGTAATTGAAATCAAACGAAAGTGATTTATTGTGTAATAATGGTAAGTAACAGAACAGATAGTATATGTACAGTTTCAGTTCTATAATAGTTAGAATAGAATAGAGTTGAATAGAAGAATGGTTTATTTGTAAAACACAACACGAAAAAAGTTACAGACAGAGAGAAACAAACAAGTAAATGATAAGAGTAGGTTGGCTAAATTGTACATGTTAGGAGTTAATATTTTTCGCAAGTGGTACCAAAAAGTTCCAGTCTCAGCATTAATGCCACTCCTATTAGGAGACAGCGCTGTTAATCAACTTAAACGCATGCGTGATAATTTATGTATAACTAGCTGTTGCTTGCGACTTCGTTCGTATTTTTTATAAAGGAATTGTAGATTAAATCCTTTTCCAGGATGCAATTTATTTCCTTGCTAAATTTTATTGATAAGTTTCAAGCCAATCAGTCCCACCACCCAATAAAAAAATCCATACAAACATTCACACCCCATTTTTTTCCTTTGTGAGAGTTATTTTAAAAAATCCTGAAATACGCGTCCATTTATTTGTCATTTTATTTATTCATATCAAGTTTCAAGCAAATCGCACCACGCGTTAAAAACTTTCATACATTCATTTTCACTTTTCACCTCTTTTCACCCTCTTAGGGGTTGAATTTCAAAAAATCCCGCCGTAGGTGGTTTTCTGTAAATTTCAGCTTTCTAGCTTCAGCGGTTTCGGCTCGGCGATGATGAATCTGTCAGTCAGTCAGTCAGGTTAAGCTCATTTATAGATACAGATTTTAGATTTCTTTAAATCCATTTTTTATAATTATAACAGTAAACTAACTAGGTAAATTCTAAACTGCTTATAAACTTATAAGCTTAAATAAGCTTAAATTTAAACTTATGCCGCCCTCGCGCTAGACATACTAATAGTTCTGATGCGCACTTTAATCCTTTCAGCACACTGGTTCGAAATAAGTAGTGACACAATAAGAAGAGTTACGACTACTGCTTAGTATGAATCTGTGGCTAAATCAGGTGTCAGAATACAAAAGCCTAACAGTGACCTTAAAACTTGTAAGTAGGTAAAAGCATACGCAAAATTGAACAGACTTAAAAATTGAGGTCCTCAATTCGTCGGAATCTTTTTTTTTATGTATGTTCACCGATTATTAAAAGTCGCCAGAACCGATTTGGAAAATTCATTTTTGTTTTAAAGGGTAAACTTTCCAGTCCCATTTAACATTAATTGAAATCAGTCGAGCGGTTTTAAAAAAATCAACGCAAATCTAAAAATTGTATACATTGATGATATTTTCTATATTCAATGAAGAAAGTTTTCTTTTTAGTTTTTAAAACTTAATTATATTAAACGCGATTCTCTTTTGGTTTGTTTGTATTGATAACTCAGGATGGCAATACTATTTTTGTTTTAATGAGAATGCAACCCACCCCGGCTTTGCACGGATAAATTATACACTTAAACCAACCTCCGTCCATTAGTAAAAACTGTTTAAAAATCAGTTTTGTAGTTTTAGAGTTTATCGCGTTTAGATTCAGACAGACAAACGCAGCGGGAAGACTTTGTTTTATAATATGTACTAAGCAATTAATCCGTGCTTATGACACGATTATGAAAAATCATTAACGACCCGACTATATTCGCAGAATTGTCCGGCTTTTCCAAATCACAACACAACTCTATCGGCAAAGGAAGCGAGTATTAGCACATTGAATGCAACCATAACTTTAACTGACATATTCGACTACAATCCAAAACCAACCCTATCTACCAAACAACAAAACTAACTTTACCATCGACAAGATTCGTACATGAGCCATTTTATACGACAAGATTTGTAGACGATGAAACTCATTAGCAAAATGAGTAGTATTACAAAGAGATAGGTCTTATTTTGATGTGAAAAGAGTACGATGTTAAGACCTTTTGGATACTTAGAGAAGTGTTAACAGCCTTCAAGCAAGGCTCTCACTTTGCAATGTGCTTGTGATATTGTAAGCATTTGTTTATATTGGTTACTTGGTATTGAATATTTTGCGCTTAAAAAAAGGTTAAGACTTTATTGAAAAGAAGTAAACCTCCTTGTCTCCAACCTTCTCGGTGCATTTGACTGGCCTGTCAGCTCAGTTTGTAGTAGCTCTGTCTTTTGCGTTGTAGGTTGAGGGTTCGATTCCCATCCAGGATAAACATTTGTGGGATGAACATAGGTGTTTGTATTAAAAAATATATAAGTATTCTATCAGTCATCTGGTCACCATAATACAAGCTATGCTTAGTTTAGGGCTAGATAGTGCTGTGTGCACTGTCCATCAATATTTATTATCTATTTATTTTAGCAAAAAGTTTCACTAGCTTTAGCTAAACAAAAAGGCAAAACTCCTTTCTGAAACCGCGATTTAAAACGAATTCAAAATTGTTTGTTCGAAACTCAAATTAAATTCGAAATCTGAATTTGTAACAAAACACGTTAGAGTTTCAGGCAAAGTTTCAGATTAGTTTCATTTACAACGACATGTGGGTGAGTCGGTGAAATTACAATAGAAACAAACAAATTAACTCTGAAACTGTAAGCTTCCTCCTTATTAGGTAACTTGCGACAACTAGCAATAAACGTGAAGTCAAACAAGCAAACAAAAATAAATTTATTGACATACGAGTAATACAATGTTACAGATCTATGACAACCTCTGTGGCGCAGTGGGCTTAGGTCCGGCTGAGACGCAAAAGGTTACGGGTTCGATTCCTGCTGCGGGACAAATGTTTGTATGATCTACAAGTATTTGTCTCGGGTCTGGGTGTTGCTATGTATAGTTTGTATGTATTTACAAAAAAGTAGGTAGTATGTCAGTCATATGGTACCCATAACACAAGCTCTGCTTACTTTGGGGCCAGATGATGCTGTGTTAAATGTCCGGTATTAATATTAATATATATAAAATGGATCCAAAGGCTCCCGAACTAGTAAAAACTGTTTCTGAAGCCAGTGACTTCTCCCATCTTTATTATGACTAATCAAATTAATAAAAGCAAAAATTCAAAAAACGTGTGCGTCTCGAGACGCCCGACAGAAGTGATAACATAAACTAATCTAACTAGCGCTGTGGGTTAGAATGAGAGAGAAGGAGCCTGCCTGCCGTATGCGTGAGAGAAAGGGAAGCCAGACTGGCTGGCGCCGTAACGCGTTACGTAACAAAGCGGTTTAACCTCCCATAAGAAGTTATCACTTTAAAAAATTGCTAGAAAAGCAAAAGCTCTCCGCGTAATTATAGGTATAGTGTCTATAGTTTATGTCTATGATATAGAATAGTCTATGATTTAAAGTTATAATGTGTACATTTCAACAGTATTATAACACCGTTTCAGCTTAGGCAACAAGTACTTCGTATGTCTGTCTGTCCGGATGGTCTCCTCTACAGGTCGCATTTCTCAAACGATTCTCGTGAAATTTTGTGAAAAGGTTCATTAACTAAATAGATTTTTTTGTAGATTCAGATAATGGAAATTTTTAAAAATGGCGGCGAATATTGGGGTTGAAATCGTAAAAAAGTTATATTTCAGTCATTTTGAAAAATGTTCCCTGACTACAGCATACAGAGCCACTAGTTAGGAATATATAATATGTATTTACAAAAAATAAGTTTGTAAGTAGTATATCAGTCTTGTGGTACCCATAACACAAGCTCTGCTTACTTTGGGGCTAGATGATGCTGTGTGAAATGTCTTGCATTATTTATTATTTAATTATTATGAGTCTCTAAGGAGGTTCCACGTAGACTGTCATTACTCATTTGTGCCGTTTGTATCCCTCAGCTATAAAATAAGTATAAATTATGCCGTCTCGAGAGAAATATTTAAAAACAAAATATAATTATTATCATAAATACTTCGCCTTCTTACCAAGTCTTGTTAACATTTCGAATATATATATTTTTAAAGATTATCCCCAGTTGAGCAATGTATTTCAATTTATTTTGAAGAAGCTGAAAATAGAGTGCTTCTAGACTCAGAGCCAGTGATCGGTTTTGTACGTGACTTAAACTAAAAAGTCACGCAAAAATCAGTATCAACAGTAATTATGAAAAAAAATCTTAAAGTTATCTGAAGCTGTAAAAAAATGCATGAGTGTTGTGGTCAAACTAATTTTGACAATGGTAAAAGTCATCATAATTATTATTTTATATTTTGTCGAGGATATTTTGTCAGAGATATTTTGTCCGGAGATGAATAATCATGTCTCTCTGTGGATAACCGTCTACACTAAAGAAAGACACTAAATACACTACATTTTGTTGAATAAATAAATAAATAAAATAAAAAGGATCGTGACGGAAATTCGTGACGGAAAAATCTTACCTTATTTTTCGCCTATATATTGTATGTATATATAATCTAGAGCAAGTCAAGATACTTACGAGTATTATTTTAAACACTTGGATTAATTGGATTGTCAAAGATTGTATGCAAACGAAGACACGAGACTATCAATAGAAAGTACACTATGTCATTCCCCAAGATACAATACAAAATTTTATCAAAATTCATTCAACAAAGAAAATTATATACAGACAGACAGAGACACTTTCTTATTTATATATTAGTATGGATAGGTGTAAGTTTAAGGGGTAACCTTTTTAAGTTTTCCAATTAGAAAACATATACTGTTCAAACAAGTTTTTTTTACATATCTGCACAAATATTTCGAAAAGTCTAGACAAACTTGTAAACTCGTTTGAACTTACAAAGTAAATAGCGAGCACCTGCGTACACGCAGCTTTACCAAGCACGAGTCACTCAGTCGCACCGAAGCCTCCGCCCGCGCCGGTCGTTATGTCACCCTGACCGTACGGCGCCATCTTGTTTGGTCAGCTGTCAGTTTTAATTTAAGGTTATAGTTTTGTGTTGGGTTTTAGTGTATTTTTAAGGTGAGTCTGTGTTTTTTTCTTATTCGTTTCTAGTTGTAAGGTGAGTCTGTGTTTTTTTCTTATCTTTCAATCATGTTTGTTATTTTGGAAGTGATTTATTTAGGTATTTAACTTTTATTCCTTTGAAGTGAAACCTACTTAAGGACTAACCTACTAATTTTTTTTGTTTATTTTTTTTCATATTCAATATTGGAAATGCCAAAGACACTAAATTAACCAATTGATAGACATATAGGCACTATTAACATGGTAGAGAAACGTCAAGTTATGGTTATATTATATACCTATATAATACTTAAAATTATTCTGTCTTATTATGATTGGAACTAATGTTTTTTGGATTGAAAAGGTGCAAAGTCCATTTATCTCATTTTTTGCAAAACTGCTCTTACTTAATTTCTTATTGGTAATTATTACTAATACGGTACGAGCTGCGATTAAGTTGATTACCATGTTGATCAACATATAGTGAATGTTGGTATTGTTGGTATACCGTAATTGTCATGCATATCAGAAGTGTATCATTCTTTCACTAATAATATAACTTCATACAACTTCTTTTGTTTTTTTTGTTTCTGTTTCTTTAATTATTTTTCCTATAACCGGCGATGAGCTTGCTATCTGTCATGTACAGCATACTAACTTTTGTAGAATGCGTGGGTATATATCAAATAATATGTCATACCAAATATATTATATACTAGCTGCCCCTTCGTGACTTCGTTCGCGTGTTTTAAAAGAAAAAAAATGAAAATCGAAACCATTCTCGAATCCACTTGAACACACAAAAAAAATTATCAAAATCGGTCCAGCCGTTTCTCCTCCAGCAGGAGGAGTTTCATAACAAACAATCGCACAGAAGATTTATATAGGTACCTAGGTAGGTATATAAAGATTTAACTGGCCTTTCAGCTCAGTTGATAGTAGCTCTGCCTTTTGCGCTGTAGGTTGAACATTCGATTCCCTCCCAGGATAAACATTTATGTGATGGATATAGGTGTTTGTTTTGTGTTTGGGTGTTATAAAATATCTAATGTATGTATTTAAAAATATATAAGTATTCAATCAGTCATCCAGTCACCATAATACAAGCTATGCTTAGTTTGGGACTAGATGGTGTTCATAAATATGATATTTTATGGATAAAATAAGATGATGTTTATTTACCAAAATAAATTTCACATACCTACATAGTATTACAAATTAGTGGTGATCCCCGCACTAGGTCAGGCCTGTATCGCGGGAGATATGTCAACCAAAACATGATTACCTATCACAAAAGTACAGATAAACAATAAAAACAAGAGTAAACTAAAAAAATAACAAAGTTAACATTACTACGTGCATAAACAAAAACTACGATACCATTACATACAATATAAAGAAGTGCGGTGTAGGGAGAATGCATACAAGGGACTTTAGGGAGATTTTAGATATCGAACAATTTAATAATGACATACAATGGTGGCAGTTCGGCTGGTTCATATCTATTATTAGGAATTGTCTAAAATATATGTATGTTATATAGTCGTAGCATTTGTAAAACCTATTCAGTTGGTACCATTTAACTAAATTAGGAACGCTTAATTAAATTAGGATAAATTGGTAACAGCAGAATACCCAAGTTTCATTTGACAGTTCTAAACCTAATTTTAGCTAAAATTTTTTAGGTTGGTGCCAACAGAATTGAAGCCATGTAACTAATTTATATCGCAAATTTAATGTTCATTGTATTATTTATTACCCAGTAAGTGAACTTTTATCATTTATTTTATCCATAACTAGCTGCCCTCTGGCAGTGATCTGGATCAGTTCAGCTATTTATAGATCGTTTTAAACGGTCATTAGATAGCTCTACTGTTTCACATGTATTTTATATTATTGTATATTATTCTGTACATATCTGTATTTTTTTTTTATATCTTTTATTTTTCAAAGGACTTGGAGTCGCTTAGCGACTATGTCAGCCCTGTAATTAAATGTAAAACATATATATAAAGATAATTATTACTTACTATGTATATTATTATATTTATATTTTGTTATTAATAAATAAACTCACACTCAAACTCCAGAGCATTCTGTACGCTCTTGAGTCACGTAATGTTTTTACCAGGCGCCGCATCGTAGTATAAATTTGAAAATGCAATGGGCTCCTGTTGGGCTCACGGGTACAGGGTCTCGACTCCAATAGGCTCATTATTTATTTATTTATTTGCGACCTCTGTGGCGCATAAGGTCCGGCTGAGACGCAGAAGGTTGCGGGTTCGATTCCCGCCGCGGGACAAATGTTTGTACGATCTGCAAGTATTTTTCTCGGGTCTGGGTATTTCTATGTATAATAAGTATATATTTACTAAAAAAAAAGGTATATAAGTAGTATATCAGTCATGTGGTACCCATGACACAAACTCTGCTTACTTTGGGGCCAGATGATGCTGTATGAAATGTCCGGGATTATTAATTTATTTTTGAAGTCCTCGGCACAACCAGCCGCCACACCAGGTCTATCGGATCGGAAGACCCTGAATATAACCCTGAAAATAATCTTTATGATTGATTTAATTCTGGAGTTATTTGTCTGGAGACAGCTGTCGATATCCCGCGTTATGTTAGTTAAGTTATTGTTATTGAATCTGTTAAGTTTGCGTTAAGTAACCTAAAAGTTTTCTGTTCCAACTTGCGAGGAAATGTTGCAAACTTGCTAAGTAGTTTCATAGTTACTTTATTGGATATTAATATGTATTTGTGATAAAATTTCTTTCATTTGTTTTTGTTACTTTAATGTTAACCCTCCACTGTACTCCTACATGATACCATACATGATACATGAAATGATAATTACGTTTTAAAAACTAAACAGAAAACCGACTTCGTTGAATGAAATTTGAGCCTATAATACATTTTTAGTGGAAAGTAGATGTATTTTGTATACAGTGGGGGTAATACATATCATACATTGCTATTTAGTAAACTAAGCAAATAAATAAATAAATACTGGAGAACAATGCACACAACACTATCTAGCCGTAAACTAAGCATAGCTTGTATTATGGTGACCAGATGGCTGATATAATACATTATATATGTTTAATTACATACATAGAATGCTTTATAAAACCCAGACACAGAACAAACACCTATGTTCATCACACAAATGTTTATCTTGGAAAGGAATCGAACCCTCGACCTACAGCGCAGAAGGCAGAGCTACTACCAACTGAGCTGACAGACCAATAACTAAAGCTCATGGGAAACAGATGACAGATAGAACACATAGTGTTTAAATACATACTTTAAAGATTCGCCACCCAAGCTCTTTCTAAAACTACTGTGTATAAAACTCATTCCCAAATACACCTAACATATTACATACACTCACTTACAGGAATAAGTACGCAGTGTTTATTTTAATTTTTACCCGACTCGAAAAAATGAGGAGGTTCTTAATTCGGTTGTATTTTTATGGACTCAAACTTAAATGAAGTCGGTTTTCTTTTTATTTAAAACGTAATTATTCGTTTTAATTATTAAATAGTTCTTATCTAGACTAGCTGTGATGTTTGCGACTTCGTCCTCGCGTTTACAAAAAATCTCATTGTAAATCTTAACCATTCTTGAACCCACTTGAACACACACAAAAAAAAAATAAAGTTAATGTAAATAAAGTTAATATTTATTATATACAGATGGACAAATATTTAGTACTATTCCGCCAATCTATTCCTAATGAGTTAGACACGATGCAGACGCTTGCATCTCCCTCCCACCCGTAATTGAAAAGCCATGCATCGAATGAAAAAAAAAGAAGGAAGATTTATTTAGTGTCAGATGGTGTGCGTTTACTAATTATTAAATACTTGCTGGTGCCTGCTACTTCGTCTGCGCGTAATTCGGTTTTTGCAGCGCACGCCAGAATAGCTCGCAGACGGCAGATTTTTTCCCTACTTACATGACACTTATCATTATATTTTGGACAATTCACACAATATCTTTATAAATTATAGCCTGTGAGTTATTCTAATGTATAAGCTATATTATTGTAAAGTTTCATTAAAATCCATTCAGTAGTTTTTGCGTGAAAGAGTAACAAACATACATACAAACTTTTGCGTTTATAAAATTAGAAAGGATTTTATTCAAACAAAACTTTTTTAAACCCAGAACCTTTTAATCAAATATACATGTCGCTATAACACAGATCTTCAATGACATTATTCGTTTGTTTAGCCTCAATGTTATGAATGAGTCACGGCCGACTCCTAGACTATAATGACATACTTTATTTATTTTATGGTCAAGTGTGTTTTGCATAGTACAATGTAGTAGCCTAGCTTAGTTTAGGGGTATTTTGTTTATAAAATCTTTATAAAAAATATATATTAGCTGAATTATGGAGTTCTGTCGGCATAGAAGCGATTATAGAGGCATAGTTCTTGCCGGTTCTTCTCGGGCTTGGGTTAGGAGGAATTTGCACCTAAATTCACCTACGTAAGACGTTTCAAAGTCATCCTTTTATACTCATAACTTGGTGTTGTATGAAATGTCTACCAATGCGTATTTCGCAATGAGTACCTTCATCTTCTCTTTCTTTATAACAAGTAGCCTATGCCCTTTCCCAGGATACAATCGATCTCCTAACCAAATTTCAATAAAATTTGCTCAGCCGTTTAGCATTGAAAACGTATCAAACAAACACAGAAAGAGAGAAACCTTCGAATAAATCAATTATTAGATGTAACTTTTTAGATGTGTAGGCTGTGTTCGAACCGCCTTTAGTCCTATCGTCTCTAAGTCTTTAGGCACTAGCGAATTAAACCACGCAGTTTAAGCCGCGCTATTCTAATGTATGTATTTTTCAACGCGGTTTTTTCTGCCAGTGCGTGCCTAGGTGTGATTCCATATTCTACAGAATAACGCGTAAAAATTCATATACAATAATTTATCGAAATCTGTTCAGTTGATATTTATGCTTTAAAACTACGCAACGGATTTTGATGCGGTTTTCTTTAATATATATAGGCATTCAAGAAGAAGGTTTAAATGTATAATACATGCATAATATAGTAGAGAAACACTGATAATTTTAGAGGTATCAAATCACATTAGACATTCTGTAGTATACAGGGTGCCCAGGAACTAGTATTTTAAGCCTGAACGAGAAGATTCCGACCATTAAAATTAACAGTTGTGGGGGTACAACTCCTAAGAATTATTATTTTCAAGTTTCCATACAAAAACATTCAAGAAATAAAATTGACAACCCTTATTATTTTGTCAACAATGTTTCTAAGTGCGTTACCTACCTACAAAGTTTCGGGTGAGTTCAAATTGTCTGCTAAGCTAGGCTAGATACCTACCTAGGTTAGTGTATGTAGGTATCTTTTGACGTACTTTCATTACATACCTACTGACTACGATATTTACACAAGCCATGGTGTTTCGTTTGTAGCTTGTGTTACAAACGAAACTAAGTAGATATTTATTTAATAACTACCTATGTAGTTCATCCAATGGCTAATCCAATTACCTATTCGTCTCTTGGAAACAATGTTTTTAATTTTATGGTAAAAGAAGCAACTACTTAGGTAGATTACATACCGTTTAATGTCTTCTCTTAGTTAGGTAGGCCGATCCATAAAATTTTGAAAATTGACTAGAACAAACACCACTTCACACCATTAGTAGGTACCTCTTCTAGGTACTACCTGCGTATCCAACACAAAGCACTAATGATCGAGTTAAAAAAAGCACATGGGTACTCGTATAAATGACATCATAGGTCACAAAAATGGTTCAATGTGCCAACCCAATAGTTCATCATAGTTCGGCGCGGCACCAACACACAAAATCATATCGTCGCGTCTCGGTCGTATTCCTCATTACTGTAGGGTAGGACGTCATGATGATCACTCGAAACTGAATAAAGGAACTTTTAACAGGAACCAGGAAGTTGACAGCATGACGTACAGCAAATCACTGAGCAAAAATCAATTCAAAGCAAAATAAAATCCTTTGAAATTTCCGACAAATTTTTAGGGTTCATTTTTTATGTGAAAATTCAAACCTTTCACAATGATAACAGTCATGTTGGTAAATACTACTTTGGTTCTTAGTGAAGTTATTTTACTTTGTTTATTCTGTAGTCATGTCACTGCTTCTTTCTTGGTCACTGAATCCATTAACCACTCCAGTTCTGTCACCAGTTGTCACCAGTTGTCACCAGTTGCTACTTACAGAATAAAAACCAGTCACAAAACAAATAATTTCAGCACATAGTGACAAAGAAAAAACCAATGACTGAATGACAATGATGAATAAAATAAATAAATTCTTAACCGAAACAACGACAAAAATACCTATCATAAAAATACCTAAGGAACCTATTTCTGAAAAAGTAATGAATGTCGGCTTATTACAAAGGTAAACTATTTTTGGAATTAGCCGAGATTTATTATTTATTATGTGGATTGAACTCTTCTGATTGGTTGTCGGTTTTGTTTGACATCTTCTTTGATAAGGATGACAAGCCGCGAAGTCACAGAGTCGCACAATGAGATGGACAGATAAAATTTTGAATAGAATTTCTATGAAGATCTACCTACCTATGTAGTATGTACCTACTTACGGAAAATGTTGGTTACATACCCAATGCTTTAAATTTCTATGAAGATACGAAACAAGTTGTTTTAATAACGAGTTGTGAACATGTTATCATCATCATCATCATCATAAACAATTCCTGTTTATTTGCAAATTTTCGGATTTATTGCATTTAATTTTTGTTAATACATTTGACAGAAGAACAAACAAGATTCTTATAAAAATAGCAGCTAATCTCAACGAAAAGACAAAAATTTACTTTCTTCTCAGAGGCATCACAATGTAGGCAACTTTTATATTTGTGATGCGTGAACTCAAACGATACTTCATTTTGGGGTCACGCTCAGAGTTCAATAAACAGCTGATTTTAGGGACGTTACCATTTGTAGTAAGTGCAGTTTTGAAGCAAACTTTGCTGCTCATTTCTTCAATGAAAAACATTGACATTATAAAAGAGGTAAAACATATGTTGTTCACGTAAATATCGAGAATCAGCCCACCTCGGCATAACATATTAGTTCCGGGGCACCCAGTATTTAGTATCAGCATTGCAACCGTGCGAAGCCGGGGCGGTTCGCTAGTAATTATTAAATAAATAATCCCGGACATTTCACACAGCATCATGCGGCCCCAAAGTAAGCAGAGCTTATGAAACACCCAGACCCGAGTCAAAAACTTTAAGATCATACAAACATTTGTACCGTGGCGGGAATCGAATCGGGATTATTATTAAAACTAATGGTCGCCCATTGGTTGAAATTCGACCATAATTAAATTTAATGTATTTTTGCCATTCAACGTGGTAATGCTGCCAGTATCTTGAGAACGCTGCCCTCTGGCAGTGATCTGGATCAGTTGAGCTATCTATAGATCGTTTTAAACGGTCCTTAAATAGTTCAACTGTTTCACGAGTATTTTATATTATTGTATATTATTCTGAATATTTCTGTAATTATTTCTGTATATATGTATTTTTTATGCATAATTTAAAATATAAATTGTACGCACAATTAAAAAAAAAAAATTGGCATTGTTGACTCTTTCTCTATATAAACTATAAGTGTGCGAAAATTCATATTCATTCTCCGCGCAATGTCCGTAAAAACGGGTACGAAGTTGTTGCTTTAAGTATTAATATATAGATACCTACTTACATAGATATATTTTAATAACGTATTGGAAGAGTCGTATTTATGCCTTCTTATCGTGTCCCTAGTGATTTAGAAACAGTGTATTCAAAGGATAATATTTCGCTCGTTTCGTGTACTTGGAAAAAATTCTACACCATTTTCCTTACGATATTTTCCAATATATATTTTTGTGTATACCAATGTCGTACGATCCAAAATGCAGAATTCGCACATCGATTGTACAATTGGCCTGTCCAGTATGTTTGTAACAGTATTGGGTTCCCAAAAAGCCAGTTCCGAAGTCCTACCGGTTTGGAACGGTCAGTGACGTCATCGCGCCAAAATTGCACCTCCAGGGCTATACTTGGAGTAAGCGGTGTAGAAAGGCAAAACTCTCTCTAACCTCCTCAATACCTATGCTGCCCTGGTACTTTTGGAATGAAAACTTTTCAAATATTTTAGGAAACCTATGTTGACGTGATGCTCATTACATCTCGACCTCTGTGGCTCAATGGTCCAAGGCCTGACTAAGACGCAGAAGGTTGCGGGTTCGATTCCTGCGGGACAAATGTTTGTTAGATCTACAAGGTTTTGTCTAAAGTATAATATGTACAAAAAAAAGTATATATCAGTAATGTGGTATCTACCAAACACAAACTCTGCTTACTTTTTGGGACCTGATGATGCTGTGTGAAATGTCCGGCATTATTATTATCCGGCCTTACCAATAAAGGTTCTCTTAAACTTCTGTCCAAAGATATCATTTTGTAAAGTAGTGTCGTCCCTCTTTGTAAGATAGTCAAAAATAGTGGAAAGGCGAATCTTATGCAGTGTTCTAGGTACACAAAGGTTCGCTTGCAAGGGCAATAAAATTAACGGCAATGGCAACGGCAATGAAAACGAATTGCTAGTCCACATACACAAGCATTTTGTGAGCAATATCTCGGCAACTAGTATGGATCAATCTGTAGCAACTTGTTGTCCTATATTGCTCCATATCGCGAGGAATAGTGTGGCGGTCTCATTTACATTTGCTATACATTTGCTACATAATCCCATTGCCGTAAACAGCTTAATGTTGTTGTGTCGTGATTGGCAAGTAATGTCAGGATTGAGTAATTCAATTGCCCGTGTAACCGTCCCTTTAAGTAGGTATATATATACACTAGCTGACCCGGCCACGCGTTGCTGTAGCTCAGTAGTTCTAATACGTTGAACCCATATACGCTAACCTCTAAAATTATCAGTGTTTCTCTACTATATTATGCATGTATTATACATATAAACCTTCCTCTTGAATCACTCTATTTATTAAAAAAACCGCATCAAAATCCGTTGCGTAGTTTTAAAGATCTAAGCATACATAGGGACAGACAGACAGCGGGAAGCGACTTTGTTTTATACTATGTAGTGGTACATAGGTATTTATTATGAAGGTACCACGCATGTGACGCCATGGGCAGAAGTTATAAATATTTAGATAATAAAATAAGTAATGAGGAAAATCATTTACTAAAGATAAAGATAGAGATAAAAGATATAAGTTTTCATTGCAAACCATGGTAAAGAATTGTTTATGTGGCAATAAAACATCAGAGAAGGGCATACTCGTACATGATGTCACCACATACATGACTAGGAAATTAACAGTTTCAAATACCTTCTGAAGCAGAGAAGCGCTCAGATGCAAATACCACTGGCAGTCAACCATCCAACGCGGGTTTTATGCATTTTTTTTTGTTTTTTTTATCATCGATAAACCTACGTTTGACCACGATCTTGCCTAATGTTAAGCGACGATGTGGCTGACGATGGGGCACGCAGGTCTAGAAGACACCTATTTACTCGAGACTTGAAGAGACCTAGATTGTAATTTTCAGGAAAGACAGACGACGGCAAAGCATTCCAATTCTTGACGGTACGCATTATAAATGTGAAAGCAAAGCGTTTTGTTCGTAAGGGTGGTAGACAGACAAGGTATGGATGGTATTGAGCGGTACGTCTGCTTGTCCTGTTGTGAAATAAAAATGCCTTTAATAAAAAAACCCAGCGAGCCTTATAGGCCAGTCAAAATAGACGTTTTTTGGTCAACTTTGGAAAAATTAAGTTTTACAAAAAAGTTTACTAGAAACAAAAGATGCGAAATTTTATTCTCTACCATAATGGTCTCCATAACTTTTGCCCTAAAGTGCATAGTTTCCGAGATATCGGACAAAAACGTTTTTTCAAGATGGCGTTTGAAGCGTCACCTGGATCTGTCAGCATTTTGTGATTTTATGCTCAGTAAGTAATTCTAAACCGTATAAAAAAAAATTTGGATCGGAAATTTAGTGCAAAGTTAAATGCTATTTTGACTGGCCTATTACAATAGTCGTAACATCTGACATCTCACCCCTGAATTAGTTTATATAACAGCACACTTTATATACAACACTGTAGGTTAAGCGCACAGCTGATGTTTCTTCTCCATTTGCTTGTCTCTTTTTCGTCACACAACACACACATACTGTTGGTTGACAGTACCAACCTCTCGGAAAATGGGTTGGTACAATCTGACAGCCAACTTTACCATCATCTAGTCCCAAACCATAATACAAGCTATGCTAGCTTGTATTATGGTATCCAGATGACTGATAGAATATATATCTTACTAATATTATAAACACGAAAGTTTGTATATATGTTTGTAACTCTTTCACGCAAAAACTACTGAATGGATTTTAATGAAACTTTACAATGATATCTATATAATAAAAATCAATTGCTGTTCGTTAGTCTCGCTAAAACTCGAGAACGGCTGGACTGATTTGGCTAATTTTGGTATTGAATTATTTGTGGAAGTCCAGAGAAGGTTTAAAAGATGAGAAGGTAAATATGAAAAAATGCTTGCTTTTTTATTTTTTATTCTGAAGTTTGCCGAGTCAGCTAGTAGCTTATACATCAGAATAACACATTGGCTATCATTTATAAAGATAATGTGTAAATTGTCTAAAATATAACGATAAGTGTCAAGTAAGTAGGAAGTAAATCTGCCATCTGCAACCTATTCTGGCGAGCGCTGCAAAAACAAAAAACTAAAAAGTCGCAAGCACCAGCTAGTTTTTAAATACTTATGATAATTTTAACACACAGACACTGAGCTAACATCTATCAATATCTATGTTCATTACGCAAATGTTTGTCCTGGGTGAAAATCGAACCCACAACCTAAAGTGCAGAAGACAGACCTACCAACGAATGAGAGGTAAGACACCAAACAGCCGTTTAAAGAAATGATCTCAAATATATCAATTTTTACCATTTTTCTCCAAGAATTGACACTTGGCTGGGAGAGTTCTCCAAAGGCTCGGCTCCGAAGCACGAAAGTGCTTGTAAACGGCACTTAGCAGTCACCCATCCAAGTGATCCTTCGCCACGAGCACTCTAGTCGTAAAGTTTAATGTTCTATTAAACCTCAGCAGTTGTATAATACGTAATTATTTTAATTACTAATCGCTGGCCGGGAATCAAACCCGCTGCGGTCCGTTGGGCAGCCGGCGATGCGTCCTAATCGCTTGGCCATACGGTATTTTACTGTTGTTATTGTTTTTAGGGTTCCGCTAATGATTATGCAAACCATTAAATAACTTTAGCAATATGTCCAATTAACAGGTAATTATAGAAATATACAGAACAATATACTAAAATATAAAATACATGTAAAACAGTTGAGCTATCTACGGATCGTTTAAAACGATCTATAGATAGCTCAACTGATCCAGATCACTGCTAGAGGCCAGCATCTCCAAGACACTGACGGCATTGGCACGTTGAATGGCAATACTAACATACCGGGCCAGATAGCAGCCAGCTCTTGGGTGAAATAATTCAGAAAACGCAATGGCTCCCTGTTCTCTACAGGCCCAGGGTATGGACTCCATGAGGCTCAAATATAGGCCTATCAAGACCAGAATATCAAATATAGGCCTATCAAGACCAGAATATCAAATATAGGCCTATCAAGACCAGAATATCAAATATAGGCCTATCAAGACCAGAATATTTGCGCTATTTGCGGTCCTCGGCACATTCAGCCGCCACACCATCTCTAACGGAAGACTCCGATAGATAGGATGCTGCCAGGGTGTCTACGCAAGTAGCATCCCATACCAATGGCCTACTTATCTCCCAACAGACAAGAGTTATAGAAAATAGTATAGTCAAGAAACTTTTTGAATAAATCTGTCTGTCTGTCACTATGTATGCTTAGATTTTTTAAACTACGCAACGGATTTTTATGCGGTTTTTTTAAATAGATTCAAGTGATTCAAGAGGAAGGTTTATATGTATAATACATGTATAATATAGTAGAGAAACACTGATAATTTTAAGGTTTCTAATCACATTAGACATTCTATAGTATCAGCATTGCACCCGTGCGAAGCCGGGGCGGGTCGCTAGTCTTTATATATGAAAATCTGGTGTCACGATGTTTGACCGGGATAAACTCTGAAACTACTTTATCAATATTAACGAAATTGTACTCACTGAGTGTAATTTAGTCAAACTGCCATATAGGATAATTTTTTATTTCGATTAAAAACCTCAATACTTTTAACTGCAAATTAAATGTTATCGTACAATAAGTTCCATAAGCTACTAACAGATGGCATTGTAAGTCTACTGAGCTAGTGCAACGTTTTGCCGTGTCAGCTAAATATAAATAAAAATATTGGTGGACCATTCACACAACATCGTCTAGCCCCAAACTAAGTATAACTTGTACTATGGTGACTAGATGACTGATAAAATACTACTTACTTCATAACACCCAAACACAGAACAAACACATGTGCTCTAGATCGGAAAGTAATTCATAGGAATTAATGATAATTAATAAATAATTTTAAGGGACAATGCACATAACACTATCTAGCCCCAAACTAAGCATAGCTTGTATTATGGTGACCAGATGACTGATAGCATACTTATACAGTGGTGGACACGGTCAACGCTGATATAAAGGGAAGATTTTTTCAAACTAAGACAGATGACAATAATCCAAAGCACATTCCTTTCCACAAAGAAATTCCTTTTCGATGCACGCACCGTAAAGGAATTTCTTACAGCGCAATCAGTTTCTGTCTTAGACTGGCCAGCTAACAGCCCGGATCTAAACCCAATAGAGAATCTGTGGTTCGAAGTAAAGAAAAAGGTTTCAAATACACATTGTGGGAATTTAAGAGAGCTGTACGACGTTTTTTTAGAAGAATGGAACTTATTTCTCTTGTGAAATGTCATAAAATTTATAGAGTCAATGCCTCGCCGGTGTAAAGCAGTAATTAAAAGCCGTGGATATGCTATTAATTTTAGTTAAAAATGTATTAAATTGATTTTTAAATTTTCTGCGCTACATATTATGTAATTTTTTTAATGTAAGTGTCATACAAAATAATTCCCGAGCAGTTTAATAAATCGTTCTTAATTATTTGTCCAGCTTCAGTACCATTTGAATGTGTTACTTTGGTAAAATAAATAAAATGTGAAAAAAAAATAGTTTGCGATTTTATTCTTTATTCCTACAACGTTTCTCTGATAAAGCAACGTGGCTTAGGAATGCGGCTATTTTATAACATAACTAGTAGCTTCTCAGAAGGTACACATCTCTGTGTATGACACGATTTAAATAAAAAACTTCTATAACTTCAAATCTTTCTTAATTATATGACCACAACTGTATACCTACTTGTAAAACAAACATCTGTTCAACACACAAATATTTATCTTGGAAAGAATCGAAACCTCAACCTCAAGCGCAGAAGGCAGAGCTACTACCAACTGAGGTGACAGCCCAGATAAAGAATTTAATTACTTCCCGTTCGTCGCATTCAAATTTGAATATTATATACGGGTTATAATATAGGGGTAGTAATGTATTGTACTTTTAATTGAATTATGTATTTATGAGGAATTATATAAATACATTTGAAAAACCAAATTCCTCCACGTCGCTTGGACATAAAGAGCCTTCAAAATGTATTAGAGCACAGACAACATAATTATGAACTGCTTGTCCTTTCCATCCACAGACCACAAATGTATCTGATTGTGACAGTTAGTATAATGTCTTCTACTTTAGATACTCATTTAATCATTTCGTAAACAGATATATATCAAATAAATATCCTTTGTCTGAGGTAAACACCAGCCCTTTGATCATTGGTCTTGTCCACCAGTCTCTTTGATAACTCTCTTCTACTTTAATACATTTTCATTTGTTTTTTGTTTCAGATTAGTGTAGTAGAAAAATAATAGAAAATTCAAAATGGCGGCGTTGAAATTATTATTGTGTTTGAGCGTCATCCATGCAGCTTTTGCCAAAGGTAAGTCTTGACATTAAACTCAAAATGTTTATCAAACTGTCTAAAAAGCTATTGACCATTTTCTGATGTTTCTAACTAACTATAACTTATTATATTTGCACCAAAGTCTGAATTGAAGTAACATTTTTATATGACACTTCTATAATTTACTGAATTGACGTGTTTTGGTGCATTTTAATCATCATGTAAAGAGGTGTTGATTAGATTATTTTTGGTCATCTTGCGAATCAAACAGTGGTGGCAATTCGGTTGGTTATTTCTAAAATTAGGAATTGTTTAAAATATATTTTAGATGTCATAGCATTTGTAAAACCTATTCGGTTGGTACCATCTAACTAAATAAGGAACGCTTATGTAATTAAATTAGATAAAATTAAAATAGGATAAGTTGGTAACAGCAGAATACCAAAGTTTCATTTGACAGTCTAAACCTAATTTTAGCTAAAATTAGTTAGGTTGGTGCTAACAGAATTGAGGCCAATTGCGCACTTATTTGATATATTTTTCTCGAGTCACTAATAAAACCGGATATCAAAATCATGATTAATAATGATAATTTAATAATAATGATTTTGGTGTTTTTATTTAAATAGAGCTAGAATTATTGACTCGGGTGTGAATAATTGGAATAAAAACTTTCTGTTTCTTTGTGATTCGAGCAAAAATAATGCGTATTTATTTTATTATAAATATTAACGGGTATTTATCGCGTTTATTTACCTATTTTTCCCGACGTTTCGACAAGTTCTCTGTCGTGGCCACGACAGAGTGTAAACCCGTCGAAACGTCGGGAAAAATAGGTAAATAAACGCGATTAATACCCGTAAATATTTATAATAATGTGTTCTGATCGCGTAAGTTTAAAAAACTTATTTATTTTATATGAAAGGCATCATTTTATATAAAATAACAAATGACTAACGACAAGATACGACTTTGTTACATACTATAAACACTTGACACTGGCAAAGTTGACATTATTATTACACTTGCCATTAACGAAGCAGAAGTTCAATAAAACTGCGGAACATTTTAAGAAAATCAAATCAATAAAGGAATTTTAGCATATTTTACAACAGTCATTTAAATGTGATACTCTCATTTGGGCTATTGTGCAAGCATAAGGTTTTACTTTAGGGAATTTCAGCTATTCTGGCAAAACTACAGAATCAAAACCTCTGTCTCTGGAATGACACTTGAAACAGGTAAATTATTTATGTATGTATTCTTCTTATACATCGTCTTCTAGTATCATTTGCCTGTGTACTATCAAAGTTTAAGGGTACACTAGTCAGCGGCACAAACTCGTCAGTGGGCGCAGCTATAATGCATGCTTTTAACGTAGCATAGTGTGAGACAAGGATAGACGTACACGAAGGTAGTAATGAACAGTAAGGAGATGGTATGATTATGATTTATAATCATAATTTGAATAGACTGATTTCTACATAATCCAACTGCGTAAAAATCATGAACAGATGCTTCAAGGGTTTTCATAAAAAAACTACTGAATATTTGTTTAAATTAAAGTTGTTCGAGCACTTGAATAAATTAACTATGCTTGTATCGAAATCATTTTGGAGTTTGCGTTCTCTGTATGATATTTAATTACGCACTAAATTGCGCTAAATTTAGTGTTACAATAGTTTGATTCTATTGCGATACTAGCATAGATTATGCCGAGACAAGTTGATATCACTCTTCGGTTTGGTTGTTTAGCATTAGACGGTGAAGTGATCATCCTTTGACGTTTGTATAGAAACATAATCGGCTAGTTTACTCTTAAGGGTCTATCTTAAACGCCCTGTCAGCTCAGTTGGTAGTAGCTCTGCCTTCTGCGCTGTAGGTTGAGGGTTCAATTCCCTCCCAGGATAAACATTTGTGTGAAAATCATAGGTATTTGTGTCTGTCGGTGTTATAAAGCATAAGTAAGTATTTAAAAATATATAAGTATTCTATCACTCATCTAGTCACCATAATACAAGCTATGCTTAGTTTGGGAATAGATGATGTTGTGTGCATTGTCCACCAATATTTATTTTTATTATTATTATGTATGTAAGTTTCAAAGTGATCCTTGTGATTGTATATTCCACTGAAGTACCTACGCAAACCGCAAAAGCCCAAAGGTGATCGCACTGAACGTAGCTAATTTATTATAACCAGTAATAACATCCAATTACTCTCCAGTAAATTAAACAAGAAACACTGGTTTCCGTGTTCCGAAAACAATGAATAATTACGGCGTTTACTCGGCCAGTGGGTTTGCGGTGGCATTCGGACTACGTGAGCTGGCAGCGTGAAGTGAAGCTCCTGTGGCGAGCTCGTCATTGTAATATCACGTTATCTATACTTATATTAATACGTGAACTTTGTACCCCTCTTTACGAAAATTGCGCGGACGGAGGAGTATGAAATTTCGCACACTTATCATACTAATATTATCAACTAGTGACCCGCCCCGGCTTCGCACGGGTGCAATGCTGATACTAAATATACTACAGAATGTCTTTATATACAACGTTATCTAAAAGAATAACATAGACTTAGAGATTTTGTGTAGACCTTTTTAAGGTGTACAATACTGTAGTACATTATTTTGATCTATCTCGTAGGGTTCAGCCAGCGTTTGCAATGTAAGCGCAAAAAAATGTGTTTATTTACGACACCACATTAGAAACCTCAAAACACGAACAGTGTTTCTCTACTATATTATGCATGTTTTATGCATATAAACCTTCCTCTTGAATTACTCTATCTATTAAAAAAACCGCATCAAAATCCGTTGCATACTTTTAAAGATCTAAGCATACATCGGGACAGACAGACAGTGGGAGGCGACTTTGTTTTATACTATGTAATGATGTGAATGTAAGTTTGTTTGTAACGCTTTCACGCGAAAGCTGCTTAATCATGAAACTTTGTACACATATTCTTGGAAGTATTAGAAGTAACATAGGATACTTTTTATGAAAAAAAAAAATATTTTTTACGAAATATATTTATATAGCAAAAAAACGTTTGCCGGGTCAGCTAGTAGTTTATATAGAGGAGTGCAGAATGCTAATATTTTTTTAAAATTACGCATAAAAAATACATTCATTATTAATTAATTATGGTCGAATTTCGACCACTAGTACTTATAAAAATTACTACCTCCCTTAAGTTTATTTTATCAAACATCTTAGATGATACATCGATGATATTTTTTATATTCAATAAAGACAGTTTTCTTTTTACTTTTTAAAACGTAGTTATTAGTAATAAGTGTTCTATGGTATGGGTAGGTATAAAAAGTGCCTCGGCTGCTAAAGGCAACGGAGGCACCCCGTTGCTATTGTCGAGCTATGGCACTTTTTTCATACAATTAAATCAAGAAGCAACCTTCTTTCGTGTCACTTTTCGTGTATGTCACGTTTCTCTCGCACGTGGTCACGATTACATCGTCATTTGTATAAGACTTATTCCAAAATTCATTTAAAAAAAAACAATATATATTCCAAAGTCAACGTGGAATGACAGTCGCGAATTTTCTTTCATTTTACAATTATAATTAAATTGCCTACACTTCAGTTAAGAATAACCAAAAAACATAAAATAGCACGAGAATAACGAATAAATTTAAAATGTATATAAAATTATGTAATGATAGAAAAACTAATTAATTAGGTAGGATACTTCATAAAATGTCAAACAAAGAATTTTCTTCTTCGTTAGTGGCATATGTCAAAAAAATGTCAATTTTGCTAATGTCAAATGTTTATAATTATGATGTCACAAAGTCGTATCTTGTCGTTCATCTTGTAGTTCATTATTTTTAACCGACTTAAAAATAGGAGGAGGTTCTCAATTCGTCGTAATCTTTTTGCTTTTTTTATGTATGTTCACCAATTAACTACAAAAATGATTTTATTGTTTTAAAGGGTATACTTCCCACATGGTCCCATTAAAATTTTATCGAAATCAGTCAAGCTGTTTTTAAAAAATCAACATAAATCTAAAATTTGTATACATCGATGATGTTTTCGCTTACTCCGAAACCTCGCTATCTCAGAGCAGTGCGTTTATTTGGCCTACCCATATCACTACATAGTATAAACGAAAGTCTCCTCCCGCCGTCTGTCTGTCCCTATGTATGCTTAGATCTTTAAAACTACGCAACTGATTTTGATGCGGTCTTTTTGAATAGATAGAATGATTCAAGCGGAAGGTTTATATGTATTATACATGCATAATATAGTAGAGAAACACTGATCATTTTAGAGGTCTCTAATGTGATATCGTAAATAAACACATTTTTTTGCGCTTACATTGCAAACGCTGACTGAACCCCACGAGATAGATCGAAATAATGTATACAGTATTGTACTCCTTAAAAAGGTCTACACAAAAGTCCGCAATGGTATATGTCTATCTCTAAGTCTATGTTATTCTCTTAGATAATGTTGTATATAAAGACATTCTGTAGTATATTTAGCATCAGCATGCACCCGTGCGAAGCCGGGGCGGGTCGCTAGTTATATATAAAATGATTTCTTTTCAAATACATAAATTATACGGATTATTTTTGCTCGAATCACAACACAAAGCTTTTATTCCAATTATCCACGCCCGAGTCAATAACTTTACCTTTATTTAAATAAAAACACCAATATTACTAATAAAACCAGAATGAACTTGAGTAAAATAAATAATATAAGATCGCAATGTTCGCTTCGCAAGACTGCCAAAAATAATCAAAAAAAGAATCGCATAAGAATTTTAATTGAATAATATGATACTGGCAACATTTCAAATTGTCATCATAGTGATGACAGATGCCATTAAATGAAGAAGGCTACACAGTGACATAGACCGGCAAGACTCGCGTGCCGCAAAAAGCGTAAAATTAAGTTCCGTTTCGGTTAAAAAATAATAAATTGGACTCGGCCTGTGTGGTCGAAATAGAAAATTTCACGGTTTATAATGTTTTGTTTTGTAATTTTGTGGTCTAGTGGTCAAGAGCTGGCACACAAAGTAGGTTACCGGATTATTAGTACTTTTAGAACTGATATCTAATCAGCATCTTCCGTCTTTATTGCACGTGACGTGGAGTCTATTGTTTTCTTTTCCTCTTATCTATCATTCTTCATCTCTTTCATACTCATATGATCTTTCACACAGTCCATCTTTTCTTAGATCTGCCTAAATCCTATATCCATATTTAAGTCCTTCATCATCCTTTCTAACCGACTTCAAAAAAGGAGGGGGTTCTCAATTCGTCGAAATTTTATTTTTTTTACTTCTTTAATTTATGTTCTATATAAAAGAGTGCATAATGACAATATGAACACGGTGCGCTTCGATAATAAGCTTCCTGAAAATGCTACTAAACTACCTATTAAAAAATTTAAAGCATACATTAAAGGTAGTCTTTTGAAGAAAGCTTATTATAATATAGATGACTATATTATTGATAAGAATGCATGGCCTCATGTCGCTCTGCCGTCAGACAGTTAACCGACACACTTGAAATGTATAAACTCTCTTGTATTTGTATTTCGTAGTTAAGGTAGTTATAAGATGGATCATTATAAAAAAGCGCTAGGACCAAGACGAGTTTCTTGCCAATTCTTCTCGAGCTTGGGTTAGGATGAATTGGCACCTAAATTCACCTAGTATGTAAGACGTTTCAAAGTGATCCTTGTGATTGTATTGAATAAATCATCTTTTGACTTTGACTTTGACTTTTTTTAAATTATGCATGAAAAATACATAAATTATTAATTAATTATGGTTGAATTTCGACCAGTGTGCGACCACTTAGTTTACATAAAACGACCGCTTAAAAATCATGAACAGACTTTTGGCTCAATGGTTCTCATGAAAAAACTACTAAATGTATCTATTCAAAATACAATTATTTGAGATCTTGAATAAATAAACTATGCGTGTATCGGAATCATTTTGGAGTCAGCGCACTCCGTAAGTTATATATTTACGTCCAAAGTTTCGCTAATTAGTGTTGGAATACGATTGTTTTGAGGCTTGTATCTTTCCAACTCATCTTTTTTTTAGATTCTGTTGCGATACAAGCATATATTATGACGAGACGAATTGATATCACTGTGAATTTTGGTTATTTAACTTCAGATGGTGGAGTTATTATTTTTCGACGTTGCTATGGAAAGATTATCGACTAGTTTGGTCTTAAGGACAGGTTTTTCAATAATTGTCAGATAACTGAGTGTCTTCAAAATTACGTTTTAAAAGCTAAAAAGACAACCGACTTCATGTATATACACAAGGTAGCTACTGTAAAACGTTGAGGAGTTCCCTTGACTGTCCTTCGTCTTCATCATCAGACCCCTAATGACAGTCACAACCCATCTAGGTGTACAGTTCTCATCAATACAAATAAATCAAGCCCAAACACCAGGTAACTGCTGTAAATTGTTGAGGAGTTCCCTCGAATGTCTTTCGGCTCCATCATCAGATCGACTCCAGACCTTCATTATATAGTAGTGCTTTAAAATACTTTCATAAAAAATAAACAAACGCACTAGTCGCCACTACGATTTTCGAAAGTTCCCCTCGATTTCTCTGGGATGCCATCATCAGATCCTGGTTTCCTTATCATGGTACCATGATACCATGGGGATAACGCCTTTCCAACAAAAAAAGAATCATTAAAATCGGGTCATAAACTACGAAGTTATCCGCGAACACACATAAAAAAAACGAATCGAATTGAGTCACCTCCTTTTTTTGAAGTCGGTTAAAAAGGCATAAACTATGACAAAGAATACCCGTAGAACAGTGTTAAGGTAAACGTGGGCATCAATCCCACATGATCCAGCCAGTCACCGACACTGATGGTCACTAAGCAGTCATCAAATTTGCATAACGATTAGTTTTAATGTTTATCATTATCATCAACCACAGCCTGATTTCACCCACTGCTAATTTATAAGTCTTCTTTTGTTCGAACCTTCAAATTTCCAAGTCAAATATGTTTTTATTAAATACAATACTTTTACAATATTTTTTTTTCTATTTTTGCGTATACGCAGGGAGTGGATGATTTCATACTGAACACCACTTTTTTATGATCCATCTTAGACGCACGCGACGCCAAAACATAGAGAAAAAGAGCTTGCGCGAGTGACACAGACTAAGTGGCACCGGTGTTGCCAGGCCTCTTTCAAGTGCTTTGTAAATAATTACGTTTTAAAAACTAAAAAGAAACCGACTTCATTGAATGTAATTTGAGCCTATAACACATTTTTAGTGAAAAGTATTTTGTATAATATAATATGGGTAGGCCCAATAAACGCACCGCTCCAATGAGACAGCGAGGTATCGAAGTACATGAAAACATCATCGATGTATACAATTTTTAGATTTTAGTTGATATTTCAGCTCGACCGATTTTGATAAAATTTATATGGGACCACCTGTGAAGTATACCCTTTCAAACAAAAAAGAATTTTCCAAATCGGTTCAGCCGTTTTTGAGTAATCGGTGAACATACATAAAAAAAAAAAAGATTCCGACGAATTGAGAACGTCCTCCTTTTTGATAAAGTCGGTTAAAAATGAAATAAATTTATTTTGACACACACACACAGATACAAGATACGATAACATAGCAGGTACACAGATCCAACCAAACTAACAAACTAACTAATACTAAACCTACGTGTACCCTGTACCCTGTTCCAAACCTAGTCTGCGTTTGTCAATAATAAGTTTTAAAAACTAAAATGAAACCGACTTCATTCCGAAGGTTCTCAATTCGTCGGAATCTTTTTTTTTTTATGTATGTTCACCGATTACTCGAAAACGGCTGAACTAATTTGGAAAATAAATTAAAGTAGGACATTTCTGACAGAATTATCTTGCCCCAAAGTAAGAGCTTGTGTTATGTAAACTACTTGACTGAAATACTACTTATACACTTTCGAATTATAATACACTAACTGTTGCCCGTGACTTCCTCCGCATTTTTTTGAAAGGAATTGTAGCTAAATCCTTCTCCAAGATGCAATTTATCTCGTTGCTAAATTTTATTGATAAGTTTCAAACCAAACCAATTTATTATACATATCAATTTTCAATCTAATCGCACCACGCGTTAAAAAGTTTCATAAATTAGTTTTCACCCCTTTTCACCCTCTTAGGGGTTGAATTTCAAAAAATCCCGCCTTAATGTGTGGTTTTGCTATAACAGGAAGCTACCTTCAAAATTTCAGCTTTCTAACTTCAGTGGTTTCGGCTCGGCGATGATTTTTATTTATCTATTTATTTTATTTATTTATTATACTTTAATTAATACAGATAAACCAATTACATTAATTAAAGTCAGTCTAAACAATTATTTGAAATATAAATAGCATATAAATACTTATTTACAATGTCAAAGAAATAGTCAATATAATTCGGTCAATAATAATACCTAGCCATCAATGTCGAGCCAAAACACAAATAGAAAATAAAAATAGTATAGAACACGCAATCATACATCACGCTCACAGAAACTCAAACAATCCGATAAAATGTTCACCCATCCATTCGCAAATATATCGCATTCTGGACTACGATACAGGAGCGCGTTTAACGCGGCGAGGATGGCGATGAATGATGAATCGGTCAGTCAGTCAGTCAGTCAGTCAGGTTAAGCTCTTTTATAGGTATAGATAGAAAAATACCCAGATCCGAGGCAAATATTTGCAGATCATATAAACATTTGTCGCGCGCCGGGATTCTTAACCCGCCACCTTCTGCGTGTCAGACCTTCACCCACTGTGCTACAGAGGTCATCAACCCGATTTCCGACTTCTTGATCTTTAGTTCGTTTGCGGATTACAGATTTTAATACTCACTTACCATGAATTAGCGATTATTAATACTATATCTGATATTACCTACGTATGTATTAAATTTATTATTATTAAATCGTAAAATTTTATCCTTTTTATTTTAAATCTTCATAAACTTCGCCATAATCCTTACTTTATTATCATTGTAGGGAGGTCGAGGCTTAGCATACTAGTGATAATTGTGATCTGAACGACGGATGTCTGTATGTTTCTCTATCACACAATAACAGCTGAATGGATTTGAATGAAGGAATGAATGAATTAATTAATCAATGAATGAATCAATGAATGCGTGAATGAATGATGAATGCATGAATGAATGATGAATGCATGAATGAAGGAATGATTGAAACTTAGTTGGTATATAGAATGTAGATTTGGACATGGATTATCATATGGGCTACTTCTATCTACTACTAGCTGACCCGGCAAACGTTGTTTTGACATATAAATATCTTTCGTAAATTTTTTTTTTCTTATGTTACTTCTAATATCTTCAAAGTTATGTGTACAAAGTTTCATGATGATCGGGTAAGTAGTTTTCGCGTGAAAGCGTAACAAACAAACTTACATTCACATTTATAATATTATATTAGGATTAGAATTAGGATTAGGATCTATTGGTAGGTATATAAATTAATTCAGGCGTGACTTTGCGGATATACAACATTTTTAGCCGGTAGACCATTATGGCTCTCACAGCCTCTCAGCTCAAGTGGTAGCTCTGCTTTCTGGGCTGTAGGTTGAGGGTTCGATTCCCAACCATGATACATATTTGTGTAATGAACATAGGCGTTTGTTCTGGGTCTGGATGTTATATGGTAACATACGTACCTATGTATTTAAAAAAATATAAGGATTCTATCATTCATCTGGTCACCATAGTACAAGCTATGCTTAGTTTGGGGCTAGATGATGTTGTGTGCAGTGGTGGCAATTCGGTTGGTTCATTTCTTAAATTAGGAATTGTCTAAAATATATTTAGTTAGTCATAGCATTTGTAAAACCTATTCGGTTGGTACCATCTAACTAAATTAGGAACGCTTAATTAAGTTTGATCAAATTAAATTAGTATAAGTTGGTAGCAGCAGAATACCAAAGGTTAATTTGACAGTTCAAAACCTAATTTTAGCTAAAATTTGTTAGGTTGGTGCCAACAGAATTGAGGCCATTGTCCATCAATATTTATTTATTTACTATTTATTTATATACATGTCACAGGCCGCAGGAATGCACTCTACCTACGGTCAGTAAACTGAACTGTATTTTTGATCTATAAGTAATTGTATATATATTTGATATAATACCTGTTTACGAAATGATTAAATGAATAATAATATGAAGTATATATTTTTACTAAGATGTAAGCAGGTAGGTACTAATTGTTGAAAGTGAACATTGTATATAATTATATAACGTAATTAATTTGACACTAAATAATTTATTTACTTTAGAAATAACAATAATAATGCCGGACATTTCACACAACATCATCTGGCTCCAAAGTAAGCAGAGCCTTGTTTTATGACTGATATATTACCTTTTGTTTTTTTTTTGTAAATACCTACTTATTATACATAGAAACACCCAGACCCGGACAAATACATACTTGCAGATCATACAAACATTCGTCCCGCGGTAATCAATCCCACAACCATTTGCGTCTCGGTCGGGTTTTTGCCTCTGGCCCCACAGAGGTCACATATCGTCTTTTAAAATACTAATAAAAATATTAATAATTACTGAGAATCCACTGTGGCTTCTATACTTACAGCTTGTATTTACCTATATATATTTAAATATACTTATGATACTAACACTCTGGGATCAATGTCTCTGAGAACTTTTTATAGTTAGGCCAATGGCAGTAGATGATGCGCGTACGCCCAAATTCAGCAAAACATATTAAAACTGTATGCCTTATAGAGCTCAAAGTGGAGCGTCTGCGCCTGCGCCGATGAACCGGCACCGTTATATGAATCAGTCGAGTTGATTGAATCATGCATATTTTTAGCAGCTTCGAAGATATCGCATGTTTTTTAATGTGTTGTAGAAATCGATTAAATAATTTGATGACCTCTGTGGCGCAGTGGGCTAAGGTCCGGCTGAGGCGCAGAGGGTTGCGCGTTCGATTTCCGCCGCTAGATTATAGATGATTATAGATGACAAAAAAGCTTGGGATGATTCTGCTCCAACTCGACTCGGCATCCGTAACAAAATTGGCAAGGATCTTACAAAAAAGTGTTAAGACCAGACGAGTTTGTTGCCGGATTCTTCTTGAACTGGGGTTAGGAGGAACCGGCACCTAGATTCACTAGCATGTAAGAAGACGATTCAAAGCGGTTCTAGTGATTTTATTAAATAAAAAATGTTTTGACTTCGACTTCGACTTTGAACAGAGAAATCCTTTAGTGTACGGCCGGGTCCAATGACAGAGGCATAAGTACCTACGAACTTTGTAAATTTTTTGCTCAACTTGTGTTGATTCATTTCCTCCCACGGCTGAACACGTCAATAAAACGCCTTCGCGCCGAATTGTACAATCACCTTTATAGCGCTCTCACACGAGCAATTTTTGAGCAATTATTTTAGAAGCGACGACTAAATGATGTCTGTTTTTACTAACTCTTGGAGACATTTATATTGGATACCCAAATAATAAGAAACTAAAAGCAAAAGAAGCCTTTTCCAACCGCGCATTGCGGATAAATCCGCAGCGATTTTTTCCCACTATTCTATTGAACATCGAATCAAACGTAAGACTAAGGAAAACCCGCGTTTAATACTACAAATATTTTTATTTTTATTGATAATTGACTATGTTGTCGATTAGAATGCATAGCCTCATGTTATTCTACCATCTTAAAGTTAACTGACAGATTCACAATCATAGTTAAGCTCATAAGAAGGATCATACAAAAAAACCAAGGACTAAGACGAGTTTCTTGACAATTTTTCTCGGAGGAATTAGCACCCACATTCACCTAGAATGTAAGACGTTTCAAAGTGATCCTTGTGCTTGGATTGAATAAAAAAAATTTTAATTTTAATCACTTCAGAATATAATATATGTACATAAGAATATAACGCCTTAAAACGCGTGGATTAATTAACAAGTCTATGCTTGCCTTAGGCGGATCTGACGGTAAAAGTTCTGACACCGATTGTACAGTGACTCTATGTAATGCTAAGCAACTCATTATACTGACAGAAGTGACTTATATTAACCGTTTAGCTTATTTATCTATCTATCTATCAGGTATTTTAATAATACCTGTTGTGAATACTAAGCTAGGCAAAAGTAAGTGAAAACAGATTTCAGCTCAGTTAGTAGTAACTCTGCCTTCTACGCCATAGGTTGTGGGTTCGATTCCGAAGACAAACATTTGTGTGATGCACGTATATTGTTTTATGTCATAAAGTCCCCATGTATGTATATATGAGTTTAAAAATATTGAGTCAATAATCTGGTATCCATAGTACAAAATTAAGCTTAATTTGTAGCTAAATGGTGCTTAGTATTATGTCCAGCAATATTTATTTATCATATATTTGGTGTGAACTTATAATTGGCCTTCTGCATACATGTTTTATAAACATGTATTATTTGTAATTATTATTAATGTACCTAGCTGTAAGTTCTCCAAAAATTATAAAATAAAATAAAATAAACACACTAAGAAAATATAGTACACAACCTTTACACAAGCAATGACGACCTCTGTGGTGCAGTCAACTAAGGTCCGACTGAGACGCAGAAGGTTGCGGGTTCGATTCCCGCCGCGGGACAAATGTTTGTACGATCAGCAAGTATTTGTCTCGGGTCTGGGTGTTTCTATGTATAATATGTAGGTATTTAGTAAAAAAAAAAAAGTATATAAGTAGTATATCAGTCATGTGGTACCCATGACACAAGCTCTGCCTACTTTGGGGCCAGATGACGCTGTGTGAAATGTCCGGGATCATTTATTTATTCTTGTATATATATATACTTAATCTAAATCTCGTAAACGGCTCTAACGGTTTTATAAAATGTAGTAAGCAGGGGTTTTAAATATAGGGGGCGATAAATAGATTTAGCCAAGTTTCATTTTTAGAAAACGTCATCGGTCATCCAGGTAATAAAAATAAAATTAGAGGACGGTAACAATAACAAATAAATCGAATTTAAACAGCGCCACAGAGGTCGTCAAACCATTTATTCTTAAACCTCTTCCCTACCTAACGTTAGTTAACGATATCAATTGAGCCTTCATATTTCGTCGTAAAGTTTTCTAATGTTGCTATGAAGAGCGATATAAATTGTCCGTGTGGCGGGACCTGAATAAAGTATCAATCTGTATTAACAATATATAGTATAATGTAGGTACGTACCTGCTTATACCTGTGTACTCTGGGAGTAATGACATTGGGTTTATATTAGACTAGCTGTAGCCCGCGGCTTCGTACACGCGGGTAGGTACACATACTACTATTTTTTATTTTTATTGTATATTCATGTTATTGTCTTTTTCATTGTATACCTGCTATTTTATGTTATTTTTATCTGTGTGTGTGTCAACAAATAAACTTATTTCATTTTTTTTGATTTTTTTTTATGAAAAACAGATTTTTTTTTCATTTTTTCATTTCACACGTGATACCTACATACGTAAAAAATGGCCTATGTCTGTCCCCAAGATATCATTTGTGATTCATTCAGTCGTTTAGCCATGAATAGGTATAAACATATACATATAGAGACTCTTAAGAATTTATAATATTAGTGTATCCATGGATGAGATTAATAATGTTCCTGTTGTTAGAAATTAATTAGCTCCAACTGTTAAATCATACGGCCCACCTGTTGATACGTTACCTTAACCATAGAATATCACTTGGTTGAATATTTACAAAATATTAGTAACTAAAGCTGCCTGTTTGGTACGTTTATAAAATAAATAAATAAATAAATAAATATTGATGAACAATGCACACATCCCCACCTAGCCCCAAACAAAGCAAAGCTTGTTTTATGGTGACCAGACGTCTGATAGAATACTTATATATTTCTAAATACATACTAATGATACTTTATAACACTCAGACACTGAAAAAACACCTTTGTTCAATTAACAAATGTTTATCCTGGGAGGGAATCGAACCCTCAACCTACAGCGCAGAAGGTGGAGCTACTACCAACTAAGCAGACAGGCCAGTAAAAATATAGCCTATATGTATATTCAGAGAAGGAAAACTTGTAATGAAGCTCGGTGCCAGCCGTTATGCACCTGTAACCGAACCGACACCGCATGTACTGACTCGCCTTTCATGCGCGTCCTGTCAGCAAGGTCGAGAGGTTAGTGTGGGTACCTGGGAAGGCCTGCGCCATCAAACAGAATCCCAGGCAGAGTGACGTCAGTGGAGAGGAAACTTAACCCACCTAAGCTTGTTTGGAGTTTTCGCCACGAACGAATGTTTTCAATTACAAATAACTGCTCTGTAACTTGACTGACGCCACCTAAATCATCTTCAACAGATGAACTAAGGCCAATGATGATGATGTTGATGATGTATGTTATTCTGCGCACACTTGGAATTAATGTACGCAGAAATGTTTCACGATTTTCTGTTGAATATGGAATCAAACGTAGGTTTGCAGGAGAAGGAAAAATCACGGTGAAAATAACCACAGGTGCCGGTAAAAACAACAATGCAGAAAATACACGAGTGGCAAAAATACCGCGACTGGCGTAAAAAACGCTGAACACGAACGTAGTCGAAAAAACAGCAGTGAATAAAAACGCAGATTGCGGAAAAAACTTCCAGTTTTTGGCCTATTAATTACTCCTAATGGTTTCTTTCTTAGTAATAGATTAATTAATACGAAATACATTGTTTATTATTACCTCATTTCTTAATAATTGATTTAATAATATATCCCAAGAAAATCAATTAAAGTTAAGAACTATGTTATGAAAAGCTTAGATAAAATTAGCATCTCAAAGAATATGGTTAGGACATTCAATGGACAAACTATTATAAGACCTAATTGTATCACAGTTCAAGCAAATAAATATTATTTCATTTAAATTCAAAACAAATAAATAAACAATATTTCATTTAATTTCAACGCTATTGCCTGCTAACAACGAAATCACGAAAGTTTTGCGAAAATATTCGTCGCGGAAAGTCCGCGCAGTGCCAGTGCCACACGCCTAATTCTTATGACGGCTCGCCACGGCCTCTTTTACAACCTTTAGATGACGCGCACCGCTTTATAAAAGCATTAACTTGCTTTATGACCTAGGGTCTATAATTTTATGACCTTGACGTGATTTGTAAGAGGGGGAGTGTTGTGACGGCCAGCCCCAAGTACTAGAAGCTGACACGTAGTTTTTGGCCGACTTCTAAAATGAGGAGGTTCATAATCCGTTTTTTTGTTTTTATGAATGAATAAATGAAAATTATTTATTGTACACCTTAAAAATAAATATAACAATTTTATAAACTAATTTATTTACGAAAAATTATGTACAATGGGCGCTGATCGCTAAGGAAGCGATTTCTTCCAGACAACCTTGGAAGATTGGTCGGTCGGTCTAAATTATGAACTACCTTACCTACTTATATAAAGAAAGAAGAAAGAAAGAAGAAGAAAAACATTTATTTAGCACACACAAAACAAAGAGAACACACATGAGCGGAAACAGACTAAAAATAGGCCCCAAGGGGAATCTTAAACAAACACATACACATTTACACAAAACACATAAACAAACAAAAATCAACTTAGTAAGAAATTAGCCCTTCCCGCAAACCAATCAACATTTGTGTGGCTAAAAAGGTTTAATCTCAGCATGTGCTACTTCCAGGCACGGAAGTAGCGCTGGTTTTCGGATTAAACCAATTTATAGGAGCGACCTCACGAAGCGAAAGCAACACAAAAAAATAAATTAAATAAATAAATATTTTCTAACAGTGTACCTTAATATATTACAGACATAATTACATAAATGTACAGAATAGTATACAATTAAATAAAAAACAAGTGAAACAGTTGAGCTACTAAGGACTTTTTTGCAAACCCACCATCTACAGATATTTATATAATAAATCAATAAATTCATTTAAAACATACACATGTACACTAACCGCCATGCCTTGTAGTAGTGTCAGTGTCAGTTGAGAAAAACAGTTTCTTGTCAATGTCAGTGTCAGTGGCCATGCAGTATTACTCAGCCAGACAAAAACGTGTTTATACGTGGCAAAAACGTGGCATTGGCATTTAAATATTAAAAAATGTTAAGTGCTAGAAGAGTGGAATGTAGAGTGCTGGAGGAGTAAAGGGACAGACCAGTGGAACTCAGCACTCAAATAAACGCAAATAAACTTACACAATATTATTGATACTTATATATATTTATATAAACCTCAAAACTCGTTCATTTATGAACTGATTTGGAATGTTCTTTTTTTGTTTGGTAGCGTATACTTTCCGGTTGGTCCTATTTAAATTTAAATAAAAATACCACCCGTAAGGGTGAAAGAACCGGGTAAGAAATTTTGTATTGGACTTATAAATGAGTATTGTATTTATGGGCTTAAATTTTATTCAATGAAGTCGGTTTTCTTTTTTTTTTGAAAACGTAATAATTAAAGTACTCGTACATTAATTGTAAAATTGGGTCAAAAAAATCAAAAAAAAAATCCAAATTCGATACATAAATGACGGAGTTTTGTAGTAACAACTAAAAAAGTACACCCGAATTGAGAATCTCCTCTTTTTTTTAAGTAAAAATTTCCAAAAGTTTCACAAAGCGTACTCTAGGACAACATTAAGAATGTTATAAGTAAATAATAATAATACCGGACATTTGACACAGCATCATCTGGCCCCAAAGTAAGCAGAGCTTGTGTTATAGGTACCATGACTAATATACTACTTACATACTTTTTTTTTGTAAATACATACATATTATACATAGAAACACCCAGACCCGAGACAAATACTTGCAGATACAAACATTTGTCCCGCGGCGGGAATCGAACCCGCAACCTTCTGCGTTTCAGCCGGACCTCAGCCCACTTATTATGATACTTTATAACAACCAGACACATAACAAACACCTCTAATCATCACACAAATGTTTGCTCTGCGGGAGAACGAACCCTCAACCTACAGCGCAGGCTGAGTTAATACCAATTGAGCAGCCAGGAAAACTAAATTTTTAATTAATTAGGAAAACATTTGAACATTTCCGCAATCAGAAACTTTTCACAAGTTTCAAAGCAAGCCGAGCCGCGGGTAGCAGTTAAACTTCAAAGAAGTAATTAAAGCTTTAATATGATTACAGAAGTTCGTGCTAAGCCCTTTAATACAACCTTAGTACTTAGGTACCTACCATTTGTTTAGGAAAGTCAAAAGATACTTTATTCAATACAGGCACAAGGATCACTTTGAAACGTCCTACATACTAGGTGAATTTAGGTGCCAATTCATCCTAACCCAAGCCCGAGAAGAACTGGCAACAAACTCGTCTTGATCCTAGGAGTTGGCAATACATAATTACGTTTCAAAAATCAAAAAGAAAACCGACTTCATTAAATGAATCTTGATTCTATAAAAATACAACAGAATGAAGAAGCTCCTTCTTTTTTAACCGACTTCAAAAAAAAGGAGGAGGATCTCATATGGTAGTATTTTTTATCAGTTACCTCTATCAATTAACTCCGTCATTCAAAAATATATTTTCTGTGAAAGGATATACTTCCCGATTGGTTCTATAGAAATTTCATCAAATTCAGTTATTCAGTTATTAAATAAAATAGCTGAAATATGACATTCTCCTTTTTTTTAAGTAAGTTTTAAGTTTCTCAAAATTTCAAATAACCATTATTGTTAATGTTATAATGTATATTTTTTCACCGTTGTCACCATTTCAACTTAGCAAAAAAAAAAGGTTTTTTCAAATCGGTTTATAAATTACGGAGTTACGTAATTTATGAACAGACTAGCGACCCGCCCCGGCTTCGCACGAGTACAATACTGTAGTACATTATTTTGATCCATCCGTAGGGTTCAGCCAGCGTTTGCAATGTAAGCGCACTAAATTTGTTTATTTACGACATCACATTAGAAACCTCTAAAACTATTAGTATTTCTCTACTATATTATACATGTATTATACATATAAACCTTCCTCTTGAATCACTCCACCTATTAAAAAAACCGCATCAAAATCCGTTGCGTAGTTTTAAAGATCTATGCATACATAGGGACAGACATACAGCGGGAAGCGACTTTGTTTTATACTATGTAGCGATTTGAAAAAATATATTTTATATGCGAAAGGATATACTTTCCGCTTAGTCCCATAAAACAATTTCATCAAATTCAGATCTGTAGTTGGGTTTTTAAATAGAAATAGCTGCGAAAAATATTTAATTGACGTAGGTAGACGAAATTTCTTATTTTAATACAAATGAAGTCGGTCTTCTTTTTAACTTTTGGACTTGATCCAAAAGGAGGAGGTTCTCAAACTAAAAAAATACCAACACAATGAGTTCGTTGTGTTGGTATTTTTCAGCTCAGTTGAGCTGAAATACGAGTAGTAAAGGGCCGCGAACAGTGGAAGCAGCTGGAGACCTTTACCCGAGAGGGGTCCATAAAATATCTACTCGAGAGAAAAAATTATATAAATAATAATATAATGTATATTATATGGGTGTTTCATTATATGCATAATATGTATGTATTTATAAAAAAAAAGTATATAATTATTATATCAGTCATGTGGTACCCATAACACAAGCTCGGCTTACTTTGGGTTTGGCTGTGTTGATAAATTATACTTATGTCGCTGACTGTACATGCAATCTTTTTGGTATGCGGGACGAATATGGACAAATATTATTGTGCGGGACGAATAAATACTTTTTAATGGAGTGGGCTGAAAATCCGGGACGAATGTGGCATAAATCGGGCCAGATGATGCTGTGTGAAATGTCCGGTATTATTATTATTATTATTATTATATATAATCCGTTTTTTATTTGGCTGCAATACACATGGATTAATAGGACACCTATGTAAATGTTTTATTTTGAGTTTTTTTATGTATTTTTTGTAACTAGGTTCCTTATCGCACGGGACGGACTTGGCGGATGGGGGCTAGGCAAAAAAACTGTACGATTTTTCGGTCACGACCTTTCCATTACTGTAGACGGTTAATAAATGTACAATTATTTTTAAAGTGATAACTTTTTATGGGAGGGTAAATTACGTAACGCGTTACGGCGCCAGTCTGTCTGGCTTCCCTTTCTCTCACGCATACGACACCGGTAGGCAAGCTCCATCTCTCACTCTAACAGCACTAGTTAGATTAGTTTAAGTTATCACTTCTGTTGGGGGTCCCGAGACGCACACGTTTTTTTAATAAACAAATGAATGTCGTTCATATTTTATGAAATTTTGCTACAAAAGAACAGATTCATGGCCATTGACACACTTCTTACTTATTTTACCCACACACGTCCTTACTCCCTAATAAGGCCTAGCCAACATAACCTTAAAAACGCCAAAGTCCTTATTGCAAAGGCATAGAGTAGATTATCGGACGGGTGTGGAGAATTTGACAGCATCTGTCATACGAGCCCACGCGAAAAACTCGCCCACGTAACTTCGTAATAATGTTGGTAGGTATTTAGTAGACTTACTTTTCGCAAGGTTCATCTATCTACATTTAACTCTTACTTATAAACTCTCAACATGAACACTAGACTGACCTGTCAGCTCAGTGGGTAGTAGCTCTGCCTTCTGCGCTGTAGGTTGAGTGTTCGATTCCCTCTCAGAATAAACATTTGTGTGAAAAACATAGGTGTTTGTTCTGGATGTTATAAATTATCATAAGTATGTCTTTAAAAATATATAAGTATTCTATCAGTCATCTGGTCACCATAATACAAGCTATGCTTAGTTTGGGACTAGATGTTGTTGTGTGCATTGTCCAGCAATATTTATTTAAATAGGGATGACACGCTGTGGAAAAATGCCCGGCTGACACGCAAAAGGTTGCGAGTCCGATTCGCGCTGCACAAATGTTTCTACGTACCTATAATATGTACATATGTATATAAAAAAGTATAGACATAGTATATCAAACATTAGATACTTCGTATATTTTGTAATATATTAGTCACACAACTTTTATTTATAGAAATAATTACAGAAATGTACAATTTAATATACAATAATATAAAATACACGTGAAACAGTTGAGCTATCTTTGGACCGTTTAAAACGATATATATAGCTCAACTGATCCAGATCACTGTCAGAGGGCAGCGTTCCCAATATACTGGCGGCATTACCACGTTGAATGGCAATGCTAATACGCTGAGCCAGATAGGAGCCAGCTCTTGGGTCATGCAACGTATCTACCAGACGCCGTGAAATAATTTTGAAAACATTAAATAGATGGACAAATATTTAGTACTATTCCGCCAATCTATTCCCAATGAGTTAGACACGATGCATGCACCTCCCTCCCGCCCGCAGTTGAAAAGTCATGCAAAGCGTTAGTAAAAGGTAACATAAAATCCACACATCCAACCTCAGAAATAAAATCGACTCTTTTTTCACCTCTCCACGAGGCATCCTTAAGAAGTTATTCGAAATAGATTTATAATAATAACAATAATAATTCCGGACATTTTACACAACATCATCTGGCCCGAAAGTAAGCAGAGCTTGTGTTATGGGTACCACATGACTGATTATACATTGAATAACGCCCAGACCCGATACAATTAGTGTTCGATAGTTTATTATTTTTTCTTTTATATGTTTTTTATATCATAATAAACAACAGAACAGAAGAGCTAGCAACAAAAAAGGAAAACTTTCAGAATCGAAAACTATTTAAATTACTTTAAAATTTTTTTTTTACAGTCTTGCGAAGCAAACATTGGCCTCAATTCTGTTGGCACTAATTTTAGGTAAAATTAGGTTTAGACTCTCAAATGAAACTTTGGTATTCTGCTGTTACCAACTTATCCTAATTTAATTATGCGTTCCTTATTTAGTTAGATGGTACCAACCGAATAGGTTTTACAAATGCTTTGACTAACTAAAATATATTTTAGACAATTCCTAATTTTAGAAATAATCAACCGAATTGCCACCATTGCCTGCTCATTTTAATTCTTTTTCTCGGGTTGTTCGGGTTGTACCGCCTCAAAATCAATAAATAAAAGAAAAAAATGCTTGCTTTTTTATTTATACTCACCTTTTAAACCTTCCCTGGACTTCCACAAATAATTCAAAACCAAAATTAGCCAAATCAGACCAGCCGTTCTCGAGTTTTAGCGAATTTAGTTTAGTTTTAGTTTTAACGAACAGCAATTGATTTTTATTATATATATTTGGATTATTCAATAGCTTTGAGACGTCTAACTATTTACTTATCATTTGTAATATAATTTCGTAATGAGCTCGTGCTCGTAGCATTTGATCCTTTCACCACAGCGGTTTAAAATAATTCACTGTTTAAAACTGGTAAAGCGCACATACATTTTTCGAAGAGCAAAATCCATTGGTTTCCGCGCGGATTCGAACCCACGACCTCGGTAGGACCACTACCAGTAGACCACCAATACTCAGTGCTAATTAAAAGGATTAGCTAATAAATAACTGCAAAACTGCAAGTGCAGTTCATTAAAAAAAATTGGTAGTTATCGTTTGAATGGGCGAAGTCGTTTCGCTACGCAGCTACAAGGGTTCAACCCTTTTTTGTATAAAAAAAACAACGAATCCGCAACTTTTTTTAGAGTTTTCGCGAGATTCTGACGCGTTATTGTTGTCTGTAGAATGCTACTATCGGCTACTAGATCAGAATTCACACCACGCCCGTGCATTCAGAACGTTAGGTTTTGCCGAGGAATATTAAAAAGTACAATTCGACACAATATAAAGGTAGCATCGGCTGAATTCGTAAAACGACGGTAATTAATAATACCGTATAAACAAGCAGGTTTATTAATCTTTATTAATCTATATATTATTACGTGAAGCAAAAACTTTGTACCCCTATTTTGCGCGGACGAAATTGAAATTTTGCACACTTATAGTTTATATAGATAGAGAGTGCAGAATGCTTATATTTTTTTAAAATTAAGCATAAAAAATACATGAATTATTAATTAATGATGGTCGAATTTCGACCAGTCAAAAGTTACGTTCGTAATTAATGAATTAAATAATCAGGCTGATCAATTAAACGCTATGCGTAATTAAGTAATGTTTAAACACAAAGTTTTGTATATTGACGAAGGAGTCATCACGACGTACGCCCGAATTAATGAGTAACTTGTGAATTGGACAACACAGTTTTTAAATTTTAGCCGACTTCGAAAAAGGAGGAGGTTCTCAATGCGGTGGTTTTTTATGTTTGTCACTTCATTTATTAACTCCGTCATTTATGAACCGATTTAAAAAAATATTTATTTTTATGAAAGAATTATATTATGTATATATACTATATATACTATTATATATATACTATATATACTATACTATTATACTATTATACTATATATACTAGTATATATACTATTCTGATACATTCTGATTAGTCCCATAAAAATTTGAGCTACATCGGTTGAGTAGTTTGAATTAAAATCAAAATAGCTGGAATAAATATGTGCTCCAAGTAAACGGAATTTCGTATCTTGCTTTCTTGTGACTCTCGTAAAGCTTACGAATTCTCTAGAAAATGTATTTTTTTATGTTGCGCGCTCATAAAGTATTCAATGACTGGTGTTTGCATTAAAAATAAGAAAACGAAATGAAAATATTAAATAGGCTTACGACTACCCAGACATGGCAATGTAGGTAGGTATAGTTTGACTCAACATAGAAGTAACATCGGGGTTATGCTCAAAACAGACTACTTCCGAAACAATCAATCACAGTTTCGCATTTTTGCGATATTATTAATAAATAAATAATAATGCCGGACATTTCACACAGCGTCATCTAGCCCCAAAGTAAGCAGAGCTTGTGTTATAGGACCACATGACTGATTATACATTGAATAACGCCCCGATACAATGAGTGTTCGATAGTTTTTTATTTTTTCTTCTATATGTTTTTTTTTATCATAATAAACAACAGAACAGAAGAGCTAACAATAACTAAGGAAAACTTAAGATTAATAATAACAATAATTTATTCATTTTCAAGCATTACAGGTAATGTACCTATACATGGTTTGCTCTTAAAGTATTGGCGATGGCTTGTTTCAGTACATAATGTTCAGACAGGACCTACACTACGTCACGGAGACTTGTGTTGTAGATCCTGCTGTCCGTCAAGGGTATTTACAATTCGTAGCTATCTTATCATCCTTACAATTTAAGATAGGGATAGTGTGTACATACATGACCATTTCCTATGATAAGAAAATATATGATTTTAATAATATTATAATAACAAGTTACACTTCAATTATTGAACAGAATAATAATTAAGTATGTGATATTAAAATAAGTCTCTAAGTTTATATAATTGCTAGTAATAATAAACAACATGTTGTTAAATGTTCAAAGAATTACACATTTTATCAGCAGCATGTATTCAAAAACAAAGTATATAAAATCGAGTATGACCTTGTGAGAGCACGAGTGTACATGTGTGTGTGTTTGTGTGAGTATATAATTATGTTCATGTGGTGTGTGAGTGAGAGTTAGTGTATACGATGGGGTGAGTCTGTGAGATGCATGGAGAAAGAGCGCGATGATGTGTGCTTATGCGAGGGTGCGATAGTGGGTTATGGAATGTGTTCGTAAAGAAAAATTATTGTAATATAGTTAGTAGGTCTTCTGTTTTTTCATGGTTCATTGGCATCAGTCACTATCTTAGAAGACTTTTACCTTCAGTTTTATTTAGGTACACAAAATCATGAATAGCCTTATTGGCTTTGTTGTAGAGGTATGGCCCAAGAAAGAACTGTTGGCGCTAAGCGGATGTTGTGTTGCACTTTGGGGTACAAATTGTTCTTTCCCTTCTCCTGTCTTTTACTAATGATATATTGTGAATATCTACTTTTTTATGCTGAGCGAGTATCACGTTTGTTATGTACAATTGCCTGACTGTGAGAACTTTACATTCAGTGTAAAATTCGAAAGTGGGAAATCTATATGGTTTGTGTGTCGCTACTTTCAGAACCGCCCGTTGTGCCCGTTCTAGTTGTAGCATGTAGGGTTTTACAAGCTCCTCCCCAAGCACTTGAAACAAGCCCGGCTCGGTGCCAGCCGTTATGCTGCAACCGAACCAACACTGTATGTACTGATTTATCTTTTCTGCGGGTCCTGTCGGCAAGGTCGAGAGCTTACATTAAGGCTTACCTAAGTGCACGAAAGGAGCCTCTGAGGCGCACTTTAATCCTTTCACCACACTGGATAGAAATAACTAGTGACACGATAAGAAAAAGAATATCATAATTCCGTCAATTATGGACCGATTTGAACAAGTATTTTTTATGTGAAAAGATATATTTTCCAATTTTCATAGAAGTTTCATTAAATCGGTTTAGGAACTAAAAAAAAAGATGGAGGAGATTCTCAATTCGGTTGTTTTTTTTTTATATTTAATTAAGTCGGTTTTGTTTTTAGTTTTTAAAACGTAGTTATCAATTCTGTAAAGCGTAAATTATGTAAAGTACCTAGATGCCCGAGCTTTGCCCGGTATAAAACAAGGATAAAACGACGTTTTCTAAAAATGAAACCTAACTAGATCAATTTATCGCCCCCGAAACCCCCTGCATACTAAATTCCATGAAAATGGTTGTAGCCTTTTTCGAGATTCAGATTATATGTATATATACATGAATTGCTCATTTAAAGGTATTAGAGTCTGGAGTACAAGTATAATGCTGAGTCAGGACCAATCTGCTGCTCTTTTTCTCATCATGTGTAATTTCTAACTGGTGTGGTGAAAGGATTAAAGTGCGCCACAAATGGTCCGTCCACTTGGCACATGTCTTCGAATTATTTAGGTTTACATGCCGGTTTCTTCACCGGTTGAGAAACGCACATACATCTATGTATCTATCTATATAATACCTTTAAACGAACAATTGTTGTATATATGTATATATATAATCTGAATCTCGGAAACGGCTTCAACGATTTACATGAAATTTAGTATGCATAGGGTTTCGGGAGCGATAAACTAGCTTTCAATTTTAGAAAACGTCTTTTATCCGTGTTTTATACCGAGCAAAACTCGGTCATCTAAGTACTTTTATAGAACCCACGACCATAGGATCGGCAGGCGGGGTCACTACCACTAGACCCCCAGTGCTCTCAAATTTGCTGCTGTAGCATAAACATACACAAACCTAAGCATAATTTTATTTTTATTTCGTGTCTTATTATTTTCCTGTTGTGTGCTAAGAAGCAATACGTCTGTCTACGCCGAAATATCAAATGAAACTGAAGCAGTAATGAGTTTTACGAATCTAGCCGATGTAACCGCCATTTTGTGTCAAACTGTAGTTAGCACTGTTTGCTTAAAGTCAATACTAAAGTTCTTTAGTCTTTTATCTCTTTATTTAGGTATTCGTTTGTGTAGATTATTGCTGGTATTTTGAGAGTGAATACAAATAATTAAGCTTAAAAACTAAAAAGACAACCAACTTTATTGAATATAACACAAAATACAACCAAACTGAGAACCTCTTCCTTTTTCAAGTCAGTTTAAAAGTTAATATTTTACGCTTTTTAGTACCCTATTATTTAAAAAAAAGGGGCAAACAAAATACGAAAATTGTTTTACTTGGATGACATATTTTTTCTAGCTATTTTGATTTAAAAACAATACTACTGAACCGATTTTGATGAAATTTTATGGGACTTATAGGAAAGTGTCCTTTCCAATTAATCGGAATTCCTTTAACATTAAAACGTATTTTTTTAAATCATTTCATAAATGACGGAGTTATGAGGTAACAAACATAAAAAAAAAACATCTGAATTGAGAACCTGCTCTTTTTTTGATGTCGGTTAGGATACAAACCATAATATTACGTTTATTCTGCATTGTTATCAATGGTAAAATTATCATCATGCTCTATGGTAACATAAAAATGGCGGCATTAGATAATCACAAAATGGCTTCCCACAATCCGTCATGAGACACCGCCACAGAGAACAAAGAGATATTATCTAAAACAGATTACATTTTAATACTATATTTAAACATATTTTCACACACTATCTCAAACTCATCGGAATTTAACACCGCACCGTTTAGTCAGCAACTAAATGCATGTGAAAAGTCCCTGCTTCAGAGCTTATTAGTCAATTTATTTGTAGCTTTATTCAAAAAAATTATGGCTCCCTAATGATTGACATAACATTTTTAGTCCTAATTGTCTTTTCCATATCGTTTTATGTCCTAATAATGAGTTATCGTAAGTAACTCTCTAGTAATTAAGCTGAGTTACACGAGGCCAGTATATGGTTGAGTCAACTAGCATACCAACTTACCTAGATTACTTTATGTAATCTTTTTATCGTATCATTAAATTTAGTTATTTCTAGCCCCAGTGTGTTAAAAGAATTATAGTGGCCTCAAAGGCTACTTTGGTACAGTAATACGGAAAAAACTTTAATGCAACTAGGTTAGATAGTAACCCTGATTCAGTACTTTCACTGGTTTAACTAAAATTGTCGTAAAATTCGATATAATATCTATAATGTTTGTACTAAAGTCTTAATAAGAGGAACAATTTTGTTTAAACAATTAAACGACAGTTCTTACATTTACTAAATTAACGTGTGATTGTGTGATTTTAATCGCCTTGTAATTTGGTGTTCCAATTCTGCGGAAAATTCTAGGAAAATTATTTAAAGGAACAACGTTTCAATTTTAACTAATTTCAATACTGTAGTTTAAAAATGTCACTTCAATATGGACATTATTGTGAGCCGAATAAGATTGTTCGTAAATTACGAAAATTTTGCTCCTACATTATTACATAGCTACTTAATGTTTCGTAGTAAAAACTCGTATACTCAAAAACTGCAAAACTAACGCATTAAGAATATGAATAAGAGTTTTTTAATTAACAATTTTTACATTGTGTCTGAAATACTTAAGTCTAAATACTTAAACATAATCACTACATAGTATAAAACAAAGTCGCTTCCCGCTGTCTGTCTATGAATGTATATGTATGCTTATATCTTTAAAACAACGCAATGAATTTTGGTGTGTTTTTTTTTAAATAGATAGAGTGATTTAAGCGGAAGGTTTACGTGTAATACATGTATAATATAACAGATAAACACTGATAATTTTAGAGGTTAGAGTATATGGGTTCAACGTATTAGAACTACTGAGCTACAGCAACGCGTGGCCGGGTCAGCTAGTAATAATATAAAAGAGTAGTATGTAGTATGTATGTCAAATATTTAAAAATAATCATTTTTTTTTAATTTAAAGTCATCAACTGTATAGAGGCACCCCTCCAGCAAAAGCTTTATGAATGCAGACTTAAATCATTATCTGCTGCATCATTATCATTAATCAATTCTGTTGGCACCAACCTAACTAATTTTAGCTAAAATTAGGTTTAGACTGTCAAATGAAACTTTGGTATTCTTCTGTTACCAACTTATCCTAATTTAATTTTATCTAATTTAATTAACCGTTCCTTATTTAGTTAGATGGTACCATCCGAATAGGTTTTACAAATGCTATGACTAACTAAAATATATTTTATACAATCCTTATTTTAGAAATGAACCAACCGAATTGCCACCATTGTCACTCTAATGTCAATAAATAAAGATGGCAACATACTTTAAGACCACATTGGATAGTACCTAGTGATTATGAAATATACGCTTCTTCCCCACTGCTCAACTAAATTGCTCAACTGCATCAAGTTGAGCAGTGGGTAATACCCACTGCTCAACTGGTAATTGCTCAATTATGAATAGTTGAGCAGTGGGTAATACCCTCTGATCAACTAAAACTAGACTGCTCAACTAAATTGCTCAACTAGTTGAGCAGTTGAGCAGTAGGTCATAGTTTGTATTACCGAACATTTTATGCTCTATAGCTCAACTATTTTTTGCTCAACTTAGTTGATCAGTAGATCATTCTTTCTTCTAGTCTTAAAAAATTCTTAAGTCCACGGATCATTCATGTCCAAAAAATAACAATCATATTAATGTTAGAAAAAGATAACCAAGAAAACAGCAATCTGTTCTGATCTCCCGATTCCTCAATTGTATGAAGAGGCTAATGCAGATGAAAAATGACGGTAATAAAAAGGAGATCATAGATACCTCTGTCGAGCAACAAACATGGTCTTTATGATGCTGGATATAAGTCGGTCGGAACTACAAAGAGCATTTTCAAGAATATACCCGATGTCAATGTGCCAAAAAAATATTTCGAATTCTTTGTTGTTGATTTTCATGACGATCAAACGCGAATTTTGGTGTTTTTTTTTCTCCTGGAAATAAAGAACAGCTTAAGCAGCTTTGTCGATGAAACTTTTAGCAGCTGCCCCGATCCTTTTACCCAACTATTTACTAAACATGGGATATGGGCAGTTTGCCGGAATCAATGATGTTAAGCCATTTATATTTGCATTAATGGCCGACAAAAAACAAAGAAGTTATAGATATTTTAAAATCGCAATTACCAGAACTGAATATTGAAAAACATCACTGCGATTTTGAGGTTGGGATGATGAATGCAATAAAAGAAGCATGGCCTACTGTTACTATTAAAGGTTGTTACTACCACAGGACTCAAATGATTTGGCGAAACGCAAAAAAATTGGGCAGTTAGAAAACACGAAAAAAAGGATCGTTCGCCTATGCTCCGTGTTGCCATTAATAAGTGAGGAAAAAATAATGGAAGGTTAGAATTACAATTAAAGCGAATATAAAAATACAAAACTTGCAATGCAGCCCTTTATGAAGTATGTGGACGACATTTTAAAGAAAAATGACTATATAAAAATAATCAGTATGTTAGGAGGACATGTTAGGAGGTTAGGAGGACATAGAATCAACAATGTGCTCGAAAGTTCAAAATATTCAAGTTTAGGCATTCAAAAAGAAATAAATATTTAAAAAAAAACACCAAGACATTGTTAAGATTATTAAAAATATTAGCTGACATTGACGTGCTTACTTTAGACAAAACAGCGAACAGAAGTAAGAAGTATGTACATAATAATGATATAATTATTTACATACAAATGCAACTAATTAATTCAGAAATCTCAATTTGCCACGTGCTCGAAAAATTACGCTAAGACATTCAAGAAAAAAGAAATATAACGTATATTAAGTTTTATTTTTTAAGTTCGTTAACACTTTTCTCTAACAAGAAAGACAAAAAGTTTTTTTTTTGTTTTAAGATTTCTTATTAGTGAGTTAAGTATAATAAATTTTAAGATTTGGAGTTTTTATTTCTAAATATAGCTGTGCAGTTTTAGTTGAGCCGTAGGTATTACCCATTGCTCAACCTGATGCAGTTGAGCAATTTAGTTGAGCAGTGGGGAAGAAGCGCATTTTATAACGGATGACCTTCTGATCAACTAAGTTGAGCAAAAAATAGTTGAGCTATGGAGCATAAAATGTTCGTTAATACAAACTATGACCGACTGCTCAACTGCTCAACTAGATAAGCAATTTAGTTGAGCAGTGGGGAAGAAGCGGAAATATATTCTAAGTACGTTATGAAATCTGACTGACCAGTCAGTCTTAGTAGGGAAAACACACGAGGCAAGTATAGACAGTAACTTGCCTCCATTGCTAGCTTCTTTACTTGTCCATTAGCACTCTACCGTGTTAAACCGTGAAACCTAATAATGTGAGGTCATTAAAAAATAAAATACTCTCTCTAGACCACTTAAATAAATCTCCACCTGTATTTTACCCACTGTTGTCTAATAAAATGTGATAATTACGGTAATCCCGTGTACTATTCTCACAAACAATGAAATTACAGAGCAGACTTGTTTTTAATTTTATTAAAATAAAAATAGCTAAACTGGCTACACCGACAGAAGCGACTGGCCGAGGAGAAAATATTAAGTAATGTCGTTTGCGAAGTAAAAGAAAAAATGCGCGCGTTCTATTTTTAAACTTGCGTAAATTTTACTTTTTTCTCAGCTAGCGTTGTACCGCGGGAACTATACTCGATAGCACGAGTGAGTCGATTAGTTAGGTATCGATTACGCTCATCTTTCTCACGACTTTTTATTGGTTTTTTATCACTTGGTTGTTGTTTTATGGTGACATTTTCTTGTTTTATTACCAATGTCTACTTATAATGATATAGTATGGTGACATAGATAGATAGAAAGAATAGATAGAAAATACTTTATTGCACACCACAAATACATTGGACTATTATAAGAAACAATGTTTAGCTACACGGTAGTACAATGTGCGGTCTTATCGCTAGATAGCGATCTCTGCCAGACAACCTTGGGATGGATAGAAAACAATCTAGCTGAATATGAAGTGATGAAAATAATATAAGTGATTTATTATATAAATAATAATATATAAGTACATACATATAAATATACGATAATTTTGTACTCATTATATATATTTAGGTACCTTAGTACCTACCTACCTGTCTATTTAATTATACATACTTATATAAATAAAACAAATATTGGTGGACAATGCACACAACATAATGCAAGCATAATGTATTTAAATACATACTTATGATACTTTATAACACACAGACACAGAACAAATAATAGTTATTATAATAGTTATAATACAAAATAATCGTACGAAGGTATTATATATATACCTACTACTTAAAGTTACTTGCTTTTTTTTATTTATTACACAAAATCCACAGCTCTATATCTTATAACAGAATGTACACCCAATAACGGATTTACATTTTATATATTTTACATACACAAAGTTAGTTTAAAATGTTTGAAAATAAATTGCTAAAAGACACGATTTTATTTTTTTACATAAAGCATTCCTGCAGCACCAAGGCTTGTAATGCCAAGGCTTCACTGTTGTTTTACATTACTACACGGCGCGTTGTATTTCGATGTGTGACATACACATACATACATGACGTAACGAAACGCTGTAGGTCACAATACAAAGTGACGAAATGTCAAAAGTTCTAGAATGAAAAACAACGTGTCTCGGGACGCCCGACAGAAGTGATAACTTAAACTAATCTAACTAACCCTGTGGGTTAGAGTCAGAGAGGAGGAGCTTGCCTAACCGCTGCTGTGTGCGTTAGAGAAAGGGAAGCCAGACTGGCGCCGTAACGCGTTACGTAACGAAGTGGTTTACCCTCCCATAAGAAGTTATCACTTCAATAGGTGGATAAGTCTCTTTTAACGTTAGACTTAGATCGACAGTGTCCCAGCTCAACATGGCAATTTTATTAATTAACTCGATTGTATCGAATCAAAATCTCAAGTGACGAGTAGAGTAGATGGACACATAAATAGAATTCTTTTACAGTGGTACAATCGTAATGTACCATTGAATGTACTGTGGAGATCATTATTTGAGGTCGTTCCATAACTTTGAGAGCAACCACAGCACATAGTTTGTTATTCGTGGAGCATTCAGGAAATTATAATCAAGGAAAGAAAGAAGAAATGAAAATACATTTATTTAAAACAACATAACATAAAACAATAATAATAATGCCGGACATTTCACACAACATCATCTGGCCCCAAAGTAAGCAGAGCTTGCGTATTATACATAGAAACACCCAGACTCGAGACAAATACTTGCAGATCATGCAAACATTTGTCCCGCGTCGGGAATCGAACACGCAGCCTTTTGCGTCTCAGCAATATGAAGGTACGCTCAAAATAAAAACAGAAAAGACGACTTAAATTAAACAAAATTAAGAATGGAGTGTCTCACAATCGTCCAAGTGTGCTGTTACAAATTGGTATCCGACTCAACATTATGTTGTGTTATACAGTCGGAACTATATAGCGCAACGCTGATCTTCCGTCGGAACCAAGAAAGTATACTAAAATTCTATTCCCTCACTTGTATTAGTTGTAATCAGTTAGGTTAGGTTAGTGTATAGAAAACCACGCGTAAGTCGAGCGAGCAAAGGGAGCGTGCCGCGGTAGCGGCCGCCGAATATTTTCGAAAAACTCGTGTTTTTTGAATACCATCGATGGTATTATGGTATAGTAATTGTACATTCTCATGGTACCACGGCAATCAAACGAAAAATAGAGGTAGGCCTGAGAAAAGATGTATTGTATGAAAGACGATAAGTATGAAAGGCGTGAGTACTTAGATGACAGCTGATAGAGAGAGATGGAAGAAGGAAATGTGCCGACTCCACAGGAAGGATAAGGACAGGGAGATGATGATGACTTGATTGGAATCAAACTGCAGCTAAACTCATTTCAACGTATTTTAAGTGTTTCTTATTTTGCTATTGAAAAGTGCCTTAGCTTACGCTACGTTTACAGAGACGCAAAAAAATTAAAAAATCGATATGTTTTTTTACGTTTGACAATCGATATCACAAATAGGTGTTTTTTGATTGATTCAATAAATAAATAAATATATGCTGTCAATTCACACAACACCATCTAGCCCCAAACTAGGCATAGCTTGTATTATGGTGACAAGATCACTGATAGAACACATATTTTTCAATATATATGATACTTTATACACCCAGACATACCCATGTTCATCACACAAATGTTTGTCCTGTGAGGGAATCGAGACTAAACCTACAGTGCTAAAGGCAGAGCTACTACCCACTGAACCGAAAGGCCAGCCATATGAGAAGGAATAAAAGATTACTGTTGTAGGCAAAGAAGGAAATTGGTCCCCATTTTCCGATAATTCAGTCTTTGTAAACTTTTTCAAGAGAGATTGATGGTCCTTTTTGCTTTTTTCCTTTTTTTCTACTTACCTTAATAGGCAAAAATCAATAGAGATCCATTCTCACGAACTTTTTGGTGTAATAGAAATGAACGGATGAGTTGATTCCCAAATGAGTTTTATTGTGCGTGATGTCTTTTTTCTCCTAATATATGAATTTCGTGTAGATGTTTCCTCCATTTTCCCAAACTTTCAGATAAATTATTATAGTGAAAGGATTTGTTAGTAAACAAACTACTTATTATAGTCGTGCGTGTTTTCCTATCCTAATACATGTTATATCCAATAGGAGTGGCAATAAAGCTGAGACTAAACCTGTTTGGCACCACAAGCGAAAAATTTAATTGGTTATCTGTCCTACCTACTCTGATCATTTACCTTTTTGTTTCTCTGTCTGTAACCTTTTACGTGTTGTGTCAAATAAACCATTATTCTATTCTATTCTATTTTTATATAATTAAGTATTAAAAACTAAAAAGAAAACTGACTTCATTGAATGAAATTTGAGCCAATTAATAACGGAATTGAGAACCTCCTGCTTTTGGAAAGTCAAAAGAAAGCATAATATCGAAATTTCGTTTTCGGTTAACATATTATTATAAATATTTACGGGTATTTATCGCATTTATTTACCTATTTTCCCGACGTTTCGACAGGTTTACACTCTGTCGTGGTCACGATAACATTTTTTTTTTCCAGCTATTTTAATTTATAATCCAAACTACTTTGGAGGGTTGCTCGGTAGGGATGAAAACCAAAACACCTTGTAAATTTAGACGTGAATTATCACAACATAAAAATGGTGTCAGACACACCAAGTAGCGATATGAGTGTACGTCCTTCCGCCTCCGCAGCCGAGTCCCAAGAGAGCGAGTAGATGAAGAGAATGAATGTATCGTGCGGAAACGGAAGTTACATAGATAATCTTATTAATCTATTACATAGATAATCGTAAATCTATTGTAACCATATACAATTTACAGAGATAATCGAACTTAAGACTACTTAAATCTAGGGGCGTTAATAAAACGCCACACACTAATTTCCATGGGACCAATCAGGAACATAAAATATCTTTTCACAAAAATAATCATTTTTTCCAAATCGGTTCATAAATGAAGGTAACAAACATAAAAAATAAAAACAATAAAAAATACAACCGAATTGAGCTCCTTTTTTTGAAGTCGTGTAAAAACAAAGTCATCCCGACGCGTCTGTCTGTTTGAACACGATAAACTCAAAAACTACCGAACTCATTTTAATACCGTTATACGAAAAAACGAAGTAATTCATAAAAAAAGTTTAGATGTAGGTATAATTCACTGGTGCGAAGCCGGGACGGGTTGCTAGTATATTATATCATAAAATGTAAGTTTTTGTGTAGGTGTTTGAATATTTATGTTACTTAGGTACTCACAATAATGGCTGAACTGATTTGAATAGAACTTATATTTTTACAATAACATATTTTTACAATTACTTAAATATTTAGTACTATTCCGCCAATCTATTCCCAAAGAGTTAGACACGATTCAGACGCATGTACCTCCCTCCCGCCCCCAATTGCAAAGATAAGCAAAGCGTTAGTAAAAGGCTGAGTCAGCCTGACGTTGGTCGAAGTCTGCAGAGCAGAGTGTTTTTTCGTCGGGGTGCGGAGTGAGTCATGTGTTCCTGAGGATTCCTCGTGGAGAGACGAAACCCGTGTCGAATTTCTTTTAGAGGTTGCATGTGTGGATTGTGTGTGCTTGCCTTTTACTAACGCTTTGCGTGGATTTCCAATTGTGGGCGGGAGGGAGGTACATGCGTCTGCATCGTGTCTAACTCTTTGGGAATAGCTTAGCGGAATAGTACTAAATATTTGTCCAGCTATTTAATGTATTGGACGTGATTTTTATACTCGCATATGTTATTGTAACTTTTTTAAATGAGAACCTAGTGTTTAGACAAACCTGTTGTTAGCACTAACACTATTAACTAATAAAACTTCAACAACTATCATGGTTTTGAATATGAAATTCACTCAAGAAGGGATATTTACCATGATATATGAGATTTTCTGCTTCCCGATATTTCGGCACAGTCGCATGCGTTATGATCACGCGATAAACCAAGTTTATCTCGTGATCATGGCGCATGCAATATCATGGTTAAATATTCCGTTCTGAATAAAAATTCTTATTTACCAATGTTTGTATAAGAAAATAAATATATCATAACATTTAAATCACTGCAGCTGAGCGGTTGACAATGTCGTCTGTCAATACTAACCCCTGAGTTAGAACCTTGAAACGACTTTTAGTGTTAAACAATTAAATGTCACAGGGTGCGAGATTCGAGCGTTAAGGCTTGTTACACAATACGAGTTGCTGAACTGTCAGGACAGTGGACAGCTATGTGACAGTATCTCGACTCGACTCGCTCGATCACACAAGTGCGAGCTACTAGCGTGAAAGTAGACAGCTACTGTTTGTGTGTACTCGCGTCGTTTCAGTAGCTAGTAATTCTCTGACACTCTTCTACTCGCAGAACCTGTTCACACCTCTTCATACTTTGCTAATTCCTTCACTGTACAAGCTGTTCAACTATGGAACGCACCGCCTGAGGCTATAAGACGGGCCAAATCACATGATTGTTTTAAAGGTATTGTCAGGGAACACTTTTTGTCCAGCAGTGTATGTTTATGTATGTATTGGTTTTTTTAGTTTATCTTATAAGGTTATATGTAATATATTGTAATGTATGTATTGTAGGTATATATTTTGTATTAGTATCGAAATATATATCTTTTTCTTGTCTTGTAAATTTGTATGTACACATTATTTTTATTATTAATCACTTATTATTATTATCATCACCCTTTTTTCAGCTACATTTAGTTCAATCCATGCCAAGGTTGTCTGGCAGAGATCACTACATAGTATTGTACTACCGACTAGCAAAACATTGTTATTTTTGTTTCTACTTGTTCAATGTATATTTGGTGTGCAATAAAGTATTTTCTATTCTATTCCATTCTAATGTCTCGTGCAGCGTTGATGAAAAATACACGACTGATCACAGTACATACCGTAATAAATCAGTTAATTGCTAATCGAAACAAAAAAACACTGTCGTTTCACAAATTCATACGAGTTAACGTTCGAGTTGCTGCTAGTAGCGTTGTGGAGGAAGGCAAAATAGAATAGAATACGTTTTTTATTTGCGTTAAACAAATATAATAACATACTAACATAATTGATGGTTGCCGCAAATTGATCCGAAATCGACCCAACTCAGCATATGCGGATTGCAGAGTCAACAATCCGCGCTGTTCTTCCGTTAGGACCAATTGTGTTTAGCTAAGTTGATACTTTTTTTAAAAGTATTATTATTATTTTCTAGATAAAAATGTTATAGCGGTATTTCAGCTAATTATGAATTTAGGCAAGGGACGAGTAAAAGTAAAAAATATTGTAGTAATTCGGATACATGCTACTGACTCGCACATGAAAGTAACTCGTACGATGCGGCCACACTGCGCGAGTAGCTGCACTGCTATACCTGACTAGGCCAGCTCGCACTGTGTAACGAGGCCATTAACGTCAACTGTTTTTATGATTTTTACTTTTAATTTTAAATAGATAATACTAGATAGATCTGCGGCCATGAAGCGCCATATTAACAGCAGGATTCTGTACACAGTCTACTTGCATTATACTTTGGTACAACGATGTTAAACACTAGCCACAATTCTGAGAATTCTATTGTTTGCGCTGCTATAATTTTAATGTGAACGAGCTCTACAGAGCTTTACCAACGGAATCTATAGTTTAATAAATTTAAACTTCTGTCTGTCCATATTTTACTGTCTGTAAACCACAGACATTTTTGTTTTAAAAAAGTTACAAACATTTTTTGTTCCCTATTTTTATACTGTTTATTATTTATGCGACAATTGTTTTAAATTATCATTAATAGTCATGTGCTTAAATGTTATGAAGAAAAATGTTCAGTAACTTCAGGTTAAGGTATGTCTTTTGGAAATTAGTTTAATATTAGGTATATTGAGCAAACTATGTTCAACTATGTAAACTATGTCCGTGAAGTCAATATTGGCCTCAGCGGAAGAGCAGCGCTGCAGCATGGCAATTATGCTGAGCTGTGAGCCATTTTACCACCACTCAGTCCTCACTCATTTGTTTTCTTCTTCTTCTTCTTTCCTTTTGTTTAAATCGTGTTTTTTTTTTGTTTATTGCAAGTGGTGGTTTGAATAAATGGTTTTTCTTTCTCTCTTTCTTTCACTGGCTTATTATAGATAAATTTTTTTTCCAAAATTTTTTAATCATTGCATCTTTGTTTCCATCGTGATTTTTAAATGGCTTTATTATTTTTTAAAAAAATAAAGCCATTTAAATATCAAACATCCTCCGCTATGTGTATTTGGGAGTGCCCAGGCGGGTCCGCTCTCAGACGCCAGTAAACAACTCTAGCTTCGAGTCTATGAACGAAGCAAATATTCGCTAATGACCAGACCATACTGGAAAAGGTTTTTGCAAAAATAGTTTGCGGTGGTATAGCTGGTGCGCTCCATGCATACATCGTTTAAAAAATAACTTTGTGGGTCGATGGAGAAAAAAAAGAATTCGGTTCTATTTTTGAACTCAGGACTACATGGTCGGCAAGAGAATATAATGTAAGGCCTAGCGCGCATTGCGGATAATTCCGCGGCTAATATTTTGTGGAGAAAATTACGGCCATTGGCGAAATTTTGGCAGCACGCACTTCAGATTTTTTTCCGTCTCCAGAGATTTTATCTGCCTCGCAGGGTTTTTGCTTTGACGCGTAGTTACATACGCCAACCGCAGGTTTTCCTATAACCGCAGTATTTTTTACAAATTCATCGCTGTTAATTCACATACCTGCGGGGAGCCGTGGAATTTTCCGCTAGTGCGTGCGCGTATGATTCCATATTCCACATAAAAGCGCCAAAAATGACGTCCTGGATTAATAGCACGTACGACTAATTTATTTATTTTGAATCTTTTAACACAATTTATTTTTTATTTTCGGTGATTTTTATTGACAGAACGTGACAGTTACGACGACTGCGACGTTTTATTGGTCAGTATATTTTGTTTTTGGAGAACTGTTAGGATTATTTTTGGCAGTCTTGCAAACCAAAAATTGCACTCATATTTTTTTTCTCTAGTTATTTCCAGTTTTATAAGTAATCTTGATTTTTTATTGACATTACAAATATTTACAAATATATTTATTTGGAGCAAAAATAACAAGGTAACATAAAAACATATGAAAACAATACCGAACGCAAAACATTGAAATAGAGTTATTGACTCGGGTGTGAATAATTGGAATAAAAGCTACTTATGTGTTTTTTGTGATTCTCGGAAAAAGAATCAATATAATTATTTTATATTTTATATACTTAAATAATAATAATAATAAATATTGCTGGACAATGCACACAACACCATCTAGTCCCAAACTAAGCATAGCTTGTAGACTGATATAATACTTTTATATATTTAAATATACTAAACAGACACTAACAAACTCATGTTTTTCGAAATTAAACAATTTAATTTGGTTATACAGCTAGTCTTTATTTAATCATAATAAATAGGTAGTTATGTACCTTTCACTCCATAATTTATCTAAGTATAGCAGACAGATAAATTATGCCGACTATTATAGAACTGATTGTCTCTGATACGATCTTTCACACGACCTCATTACATAAAACTTCAAACAAGAAAGATGGCGACGCTATTTTTATTGTTTTGTTTCTTGTATGAGAAATTGACGATTGATGTGTTTTGAATAATTATGTAATTGTGTGGAGTTACGCATTTAAATACATGCATGAACATTACATACGTTATGTACGTGAAGAAATTGACGCCATTCAGGTCAACTAGGGAAGTATGAACTATAAACTATGACCATTCTTCTTTGTTAATGGCATGTGACATAATAATGTTAATTTTGCCAATGTCAAGTGTAAATATTTGTTTATAGTCAATTTGTTTGTTAATAAAGTCTTAGTCGATGGTCATTTGTCAATTCTAAACGTCATCGCGGAATGCCCGTCTAGAATTTTCTTGGGATTCCTCGTCGTTCAAATCACATTGCACCATAATACACATATAATTCAATTGAATTCAATCATTCAATACTTGTCCTGTGTAGTCACAATTTATTAATTAAAATTCCGCTAAGATTACTGAATAAAACAAGCAATAAAACTAGTAAAACATATGAAATTAGCAGAGCTTTGTTACTTCATTTAATGACAAACGAAGAATCCTCGTTCTTTCTTTCTTTTATTCCTATAATGGCATCTGTCATGTTGACAATTTTGCAAGTGTCAAGTTATTGTTGGGTTATAAAGTCAGTCGTCATTTTGTATATTCTAATAGTCATCGCGGAATGGCATTTAAAAAAGACACTATTTAGGTAGACCAGAGTCAATAACTAGATTTATTTGAAAAAGAAAAAGACTTATTAAAATCCAAATAACCGCCTATTTATCGATGTAAATAAAATAAATAAAAATAAGAGCGCAATGTTTTTTTTAAAAACAGGGTCCGAAGACATGTGCCAAGTGTGAACCTCTGAGGCACACTTCGATCCTTTCACCACACTGGTTCGAAATTACGATAAGAAGAAGTAGTCTGTGACTTGAAATAGCAAAATCAATCAACTTATAATGTCGCGAGCAGCATTTTAAAATAAAATGAAAGGTCCTTTAATCTGTTCATACGAACAGAAGAGGAAGTATGCAGACTTGCATGAGCCTAGGCCGAAAGCTATTCAGTAATGTAGGTACTAAGCTGTCTGCCCTACTCCTATTTCTGTAATTTGACCATCCATCGTGCACATGTCCGTCTGACGATTACCGTCAGTTCCAGCTAGGGAGGTGACAACAACACTAAACGAACCAATCCATTTGAATACATGAATTTAATGCTTCAGTCTTGTTAAATACCAAGACAAGAAAACACAATGCTAATTAGAATTACTAGTGAAACTAGGATAAGCCAGAGACAAAAAAAAGTTGCCACACATTGAATAAAAACAAAATCAGACATAAAAACAATTTAAGTAAGACACAATATGGACAAACCAAGAGAAATAAAGAACTACAAAAGTAATGGCTTGATCGATCGAGAACATTCTGAATGCCTTCAGATTGATTAAAAAATTTGAGTGAGACCTTAAATTCACCTTTTACTATGTCAATAATATATCTTTGAAGTGATATATAAGACACCATCTCCTTCCCTAAGATACAATCTATCTCCTTGCCAAATTTCATCAGCCGTGAAAACGTACGAAACAAACAAACAAATAGACAGACATACAAAGATATTTTTTAACCTATAATATTGGCTTGGATAGAAAACTCGTATGAAATTATGGATTTTGAAGAAATGCTTTGCTAGGGGCACACATATCAAGACAAAGAGATCATTCGTAATTATATCGAATCATTATTAATTAATAATAATAATAATAATACTGACGGACGTTTCACACAACATCATCTGGCCCCAAAGTAAGCAGAGTTATGAGGTGTTATGAGTACCACATGACTGATATACCTACTGGTATACTACATATATACTTTTTTTTTAAATGCATACATATTATACATAGAAACAATAGAAATAATAGAACATTTACCATATCTGATTATAAATAGAAGCCCAAAGGTTTTGATTAACTGACAAGTTTGTAATAACCATACATTTCCGTATTTAAGCCGTATTCTTTTATAACGTTAACTTAGAAGCTTGTTTTTTTTACAAGTTTAAGCGTAGACTTTACTTTTTGATATTAATTTTTGCTTGACACCACGCGTTTCAGAGAAAACAGATCATATAAAGGTTGCTCATTTTCTTTAAAGGTATGGAACCGTAAAAATATGGATCGAACAGAACAAACAATACAATCGTGCCTCATAATAATAATGCCGTTCCACAGTTGTGTATCTACTCGTAAATGGACCGGTCTTAGAAACTAACACTCAAGACAAGACACATTCTCTTCTCTATGACTGTATTCACAAATCGTCCAGTTCAGAGGTCGACGCGTAATTCAAACTCGACGCACGACTTGCTAGCGGCTCTACCCTACGCCTTGTCATGTGACTTTGACAGGTCTGACAGACAAAAGGGCGGGAACGGAGTAATTTAAGCTTCGAAATTGAAACAGAGGTTATCAGAGAGAACCCCTCAGCTGAAAGCTACAAACTCAAAACAGACAAGATAAAGGAGTTTGTAGCTTTCACCTGAGGGGTTGTTTAACCTTCTTCTTTCTTCACTTGACTTCTTATTTTATGGCGTCTGTGATTTGTCACATTTCTGCCAATGTCCGTGTCATGCTAGTGTCAAAAAACAGGATGGAGTAATTGGAAAAGTAAAAATATCGTAGTTTTTTTGCCGTCTTGCGAAGCAAACATTGTGCTCTATATTATTTACCTACTTATTTATTTTTAACGAGTAATTTTTGGTTTTATTAGTAACTAGCGACCCGGCTTCGCACGGATGCAATGCTGTTACTAATTATACTACAGAATGGTTATCCCTAAGAGATAGCCATATACCATCGCGGACTTTTTTGTAGACATTTTGAGGGTGTACAATACTGTAGTACATTATTTTGATCTATCTCGTAGGGTTCAGCCAGCGTTTGCAATGTAAGCGCAAAAAAATGTGTTTATTTACGACACCACATTAGAAACCTCTAAAATTATCAGTGTTTCTCTACTATATTATGCATGTTTTATACATATAAACTTTCTTCTTGAATTACTCTATCTATTAAAAAAAACCGCATCATAATCCGTTGTATAGTTTTAAAGATCTAAGCATACATCGGACAGATAGACAGCAAGAGGCGACTTTGTTTTATACTATGTAATGATTTTGGTGTTTTTATTTAAATAGAGCTAGAGTAATTGACTCGCGTGTGAATAATTGGAATAAATAGCTTTCTTTCTTTGTGATTCGAGCAAAAATAATCCATATATGTAATTATTTTACAAAGAGACACCATTTTTTACAAAATAACAAACCACGAACATTAATATACAACTTTGTGACGTCTTACTATAAACAATCTAAACACTTGACATTGGCAAAATTGACATCAATATGACACATGCCATAAACGAAGAAGGTTCACTCTGAAACGTCTTACATACTAGGTGAATTTAGGTGCCAATTCCTCCTACCCAAGTCCGAGAAGTATCGACAAGAAACCTCCTTGCGCTTTTTTGTATGGTCCTTCTTATAACTAGTTTAACTAGGTTAGCGATACCCTTAGCGTAGAGTAGGATATACCTCCCCAGTGCCCTAAAGGTCAGTATGGGTCCGGTTCTATGTGTGTTAGCGGCCCTCTGACTATGTTGTGACCAACCTAACCTACCTGCCGGCACAGAATAGATCATACCTTACGGAACTTCCTAAGGGTTAATAGGTTACATACTCGAGCTGGGTCCGAGTTGATGCGTGTTCTTGAGGTTAATTTGAACCTCTTTAGGTTGGAGTTAAAATGATTATGACTCTTTCTTTTTTTAATGGGAGTGCAAATATTAACACAAGTGTTAACACAGATAAAAACGTTTCGAAATCTAAAAAGAAAACCGACTCCATTTACCTGTAAATAGATAATACAAAAATATAAATAATACAAAATTTCGTTTACTTGGACGACATATTTTTTATACATATTTTTATTTAAAAACCAAACTACTGAACCGATTTTGATGAAATTTCTATGGTACCAATCCGAAAGTATATGCTTTCAAGTAAAAAAAACATTTTTTAAATTGTTTCAAACCGAATTGAGAACCTCCTCCTTTTTTTGAAGTCGGTTAAAAATGGCTGTTCGTGCAATTTATAACATGGGCCATAGATAATCACCTAGAAATAAATTTTAGGAAATAAATAAAATGACAGTGCATTATCAGTAAATAAATGAAAACTAGCTGTCATTCGCGACTTCGACCGCACGTTTTAAAAAAAAAAAAAATAATCTAATTGTAAATTTAAACCATTCTCGAATCCACTTGAACACAACAATCAAAATCGGTCCAGCCGCTTAGGAGGAGTTTAATTACAAACACACGCACAGAAGATAAGATACCACATATAAAGATGTAATTAAACATAGCTATATAAGATTATGTGTTTTAAAAATAAATGCGATAATCATAATACTAGAAATAAAGATAAACTCCCTGTTCCCACAATTTGGCTCGCTAAAGTTAGTAAATCTCTACGGCAATGTACGCTTCTATAGCAAGGTGCCAAGCGACGTGCTAGAGTTGCCGACTGGCAAATTTACAAAAAGAAATCAGAAACATTCTCATAAAGCTGATCATAATACAACAGATTATTTAGATGACAAAAAACTTGTAATGAATCTCCTCGAACTCGACTCGGCATCCGTAACAAACTTCGCAAGTATCATACAAAAAAGTGTTAAGACCAGACGAGTTTCTTGCCGGATTCTTCTTGAACTGGGATTAGGAAAAAGCGGCACCTAGATTCACTCGCATGTAAAAAGACGATTCAAAGTGGTCCTTGTGATCTTACTGAATAAAGAACATTTAGATTTGGTTTGATTTCAATAGAAATAGAAAATATTTATTATAAACCCCAAAAACAATCAATCAATCGACGATTACACATATGATTTCAGACGTTAGATATATAAAATACTAGCTGCTGCCCGCGGCTTCGCACGCATGGTACCTACATAAAAAGTAGCCTATGTCCTTCTCAAAGATCCCATCTATCTCTATACCAAAATTCATCGCAATCGATTCGGCGGTTTAGGCGTGAAAAAGTAACAAACAGAAAGACAGAGAGAGTTACTTCCACATTTATAATATGAGTAGGGATTGATTAATTTGTGGCACTGTTGTGGTACCCACCATGACGGACTCGTGCTGAAGAGTCCTACCACAAAGTTTAATCAATATTTTAGTGTGCAAGAATGAATACCTATAGGTTCGTTGGGCACTGGAGTAAGTGACATCACTGGACAAACAGACAGAACTTATTGACCGAGCGAAGCGAGTGTCTCCGTTTCAGCTTAGGCAAAAATGCTTTCGTGTGTCCGGCGTCTGTCCGGACGTTCTCCGGTCGCATTTCTATCCGATTCTCGTGAAATTTTTTGAGCAGGTTCTATAACTATTATAGAATTTTTTTGTCGGTTCAGTTTTTAGAATTTTTTTAAAATTTCGGAGATATGGGGGTTGAAAAAGTAAAAAAAATCGGGTTGCACTCCGGGAGTGCCGACAGAAGTGAAAACTTATTTTGGCGCGTTAGAGTTTAGTAATAAATCACTTCAAAATCAGTAATTATGGCGACTGCCAATAAATACTGAACGAACACAGATGATGCATTATTTTTTGTTCAGAATGTAGATAATATATCAAAGAAACTCTCCATACAAAAGTAGACTGTAAACATGTGAATTAAGGTTTATAATCAAATGGGGCGAGCGCGGCAGCCGGCTGCGTCTATATTCAAGAAGTACTAAGTATTGTGTGACAAGGGTCTGACAGAAGCTAGTTTTTGCTCGTGTGAGCTAGTGACCAACTCTGAAGAGTTGTTAGGCCTTAAAAAAACGTGCCTGTTTTTATGACTGTTGGAGGAAATTGAGCTTTATTTCCATTCTACTAGAGGATTTCTCCGCACATTCATTTGTGAATTTTGTACAAACTAAACCCTCTGCTGTATGTCTTAGGGGTTATATTCGGGAGTTTCTATATTTAATACATATTATACTTATATTAGGTATATTATAAATATGTATGTATTAATAATAATAATAAATATTGCTGGACAATGCACAGAACACCATCTAGCCCCAAACTAAGCATAGCTTGTATTATGGTGACCAGAGCTACTACCAACTGAGCTGACAGACCAGTCAATAAGGCTATATATAAGTAGTATATCAGTCATGTGGTACCCATAACACAAGCTCTGCTTACTTTGGAGCCAGATGATGCTGTGTGAAATGTCCGGCATTATATATTTAATAGTTCAAATTTGTTAGATGGGAATCAAACATACACTCTATATCCTATAAACACATAATTGTTCCATCTGAAAACTAGTGCTACTTCCGTGACTGGAAGTAGCACATGCTGGTTTTGAGCCTTTTTCGCCAGACTATAATGTTGATAGGTTCGCGGGAAGCGCTCATTTTTACGCAAAAATGTTTTTGAAGTGATAACTTCTTATGGGAGGGTAAACCGCTTCGTTACGTAATGCGTTACGGCGCCAGTCTGTCTGTCTTCCCTTTCTCTCTCGCATACGGCAGCGGTAGGCAGGCTCCTCCTCTCTCACTCTAATCCACAGCGCTAGTTAGATTAGTTTAAGTTATCACTTCTGTCTGGCGTCCCGAGACGCACACGTTGTTTTTTGTTTTTTTTTTTGTGTTATCTTGGGTCCTATTTTATAATTGTTAGTCTATTTTCCGCAAATGTTTTCTCTTTAGTTTAGTGTGTGTGCTAAATAAATGTTTCTCTTTCTTTTCTTTATTTCTTGTATTCTTTTAGTTTTTATAGCTCTTTATTTCTCTTGGTTTGTTCTTGTGTCTTGGCTTTTTTACGTAATAATAATAGTAATAATCCCCGACATTTCACACATCATCATCTGGCCCCAAAGTAAGCAGAGCTTGTGTTATGGGTACCACATGACTGATATACTACTTATAACTTTTTTTTTGTAAATACATACATATTATATATAGAAACACCCAGACCTTAGGCAAATACTTGCAGATCATACAAACATTTGTCCCGCGGCGGGAATCGAACCCGCAACCTTTTGCGTCTCAGCCACATTTTTGTAATTACATACATATTATACAAAGAAACTTCCAGACCCGAGACAAATACTTGCATCAACAAACATTTGTCTCGTGGCGGGAATCGAACCCGCAACCTTAACCCACTGCGCCACAGAGGTCGTTATTCATTATCTTGTGTGTATTTATAACATAGCATCTTTATCTATAAAAGTTAAAAATAAACTTCGTATAATGGTGATCCATCGCTCGAATAAAAAACCAATTAGACCCAACCCAGTGACTATAGATAGGCTATAACTGTTCGTTACTTTGTGAAAGCGATACTGTGTTTATAAGGATTAATAGGGATGGGACAGTCAAGGACGTTTTTATCGATAGATAACTTGCTAAATAATTAGGCTCTCAAATTCCTGGGCTTCGACTCGGGAATTCAATTTCGATGAAGTTAAACGATAAAGTCGCGACGTTATATCGTAACAAAATTGATCTAAAAGTGTCATAATCACAAATTTTCCTACATAAATCAATCTACTTCCTTACATTGTAGTTCAAGCTATCGCTATTAAAATATGTTATTAGAGCATCTTTTTTGTGCTATATGATAGTTATCCTAATTCATATATTTATTGAGAAAAATGTAAAAATCTAACTTTTTTATAGTAATTTTTGAGATCATAATTACGCTTCTTGACATAGTGCGTCGTTAAATGTTTGTCGAATTCAGATAAATTGTAGTTACAAATTCAAATATCGTACGGCCTGGTGTGGTGTTGGAGTAGGATTACGATATCGATAAAAAGTAATGTCCGTCGTTTTTATATCATTTAAAATATCTTAGAGACGGTTTTAGATGATTTTTGTTACTATATATCTATTGTAATTTTACCAAGTTAGCTTAAGTTTGTTTCAGATTCTTATAATTTTCTGAGTAAGCAAACTTCTTAATAGAAAAAGAATTGTGTATTTCTACACAATGTTTTGATGTGTAATATAAATAATGCTTTGGTTGTAAAAGGTCTTGGTTGTAAATGGTAAGTCTTGTCAAGTCTAGTTTTAGGTGGATATAAAAAACGTTCTTTTTTCGAGTTGGTATTTTAATTTTAAATAAATAAATATTGGTGGACAATGCAAACAACACCATCTAGCCCCAAACTAAGCATATCTTGTATTATGGTGACTAAATGACTGACAGAATACTTATATACTTTTAAATACATACTTATGATAAATTGTAACACCCAGTCACAGAACCAACACCTATGTTTATCACACAAATGTTTATCCTAGGAGGGAATCGAACCGTCAACTCACAGCGCAGAAGGCAGAACCACTATCAACTGAGCTGATATCAATAAATTGCACAATATATTTACATAAGTTTCATAATAATTTTCATATATTTGTAAATGTATCTCTATTAAAGATTATTAATGAATGAAACAGAGATTAAACCATGTTAATAGTGAACAGGCAGCTTCAGTAAATTCACTATTATGATAATAGTTTGTAATATTTTTTTGTTCTTTCAGTTATTTTATAGCCATTGGATTGTATAGAAACCAATCACAAACAAAAAACAATTCTATATCTTATATTAATTAGTTCAGTTCATGAATGTTTTATGAATCAGTCAACTTACATGTCTTAAAAACAATACAATAGAAAAGATCGTCGTTCACATTAAAAAATATGCTAAAATCGATATCGATATAATAAAATCATCGATATCCTCCCATCCCTACGTAACAGTTACCTCCTGAGCTACTTTTTACCCGACGGCCGTAAACCCGAGATGAGTCCTATAATGAGAATGTATGTCTGTGTCCCACCTGGTCTAAAGGACCGGTTATGGACATTTTAGATTACGGCCGTGGGGATGGCGCTGAGGGGTTAAACCAGTACAAAACATTCTTACAAAGAGGTATTAGGGTGGGTGTCCACCATAGCGGAGCGGAATGAAAAGTAAAATCAATCAATGGAATTATACCTTACTTTTCTTACGATAATATTGTTATTTTCTCTGTAATTTTATTAATAGATCTTTTGAGTTTTTTAGACTCGATATGCAGAAACTATTAATTGGTTTATAGTTAGTTATATTAGAGACTGTTTGTTATTCTGTGAAAATAAAATAAATAAATATTGTCGGTTCTATTGGTTGGGGGTTTGATTCCTACCTAGGACAAAGATTTGTGTGATTAACATAGTATATAAAATATATAAGTACATCAAACAGATAGAAATGTTTTATTTTGTAATGGATTTGCGCAAAATCACGTCTGAATCAATTATCAATGTCAAAGTCAAAGTCAACAAATATTTTATTTAATACAATCACAAGGATCACTTCGAAACGTCCTACATACTAAGTGAATTTAGGTACTAATACATCCTAACCCAAGTCCCGAGAAGAACTAGCAAGAAACTCGTCCTAGTCCTCGCGCTTTTTTGCATGATCCATTGTATAATTAACTACGAAAATCGAATACAAAGAGAGTTTATACATTTCAAATGTTTCATTTAACTGTCTCATATATAAGTAGGTGTTCTATCAGTCATCTGGTCGCCATAATACAAGCTATGATTAGTTTCGGGCTAGATGGTGTTGTGTGCATTGTCCACCAATATTTTTTTATATAAATTAAAAAGATTCTGTTAGTCGATTTTCTCCGCTTAGAACTAATCTGAAGTATGTATTTTTTAGCGTAGTTTTTCTGCTAATATGTGTGCGAAGTTCTGATTCCATGTTCCACAGCTCGAAAGCTCGAAATAATTTGCCGCCAATTAATTGCCTAACAGTGCGATAAATGTCTTCTTCTTCTTCGTCAATGTGTCATAATTATGTCAATTTTGGCAGTGTCAAGTGTATACTTCTCAGGAAGGGCAAAAATAATCCAAAAAACATATTGACGATTATTGACACTCGATTGACGTCGAGTCATCGTCCTGTCCCAATACAAATACAAATTCTTATATTTACCAAGAAAAAATAAAAATACGGTGTTTTCAAAATTACCGATGATCCCCGTGTTGTGTAATGAGTAAACTCAATAGATTGTCAATGTCATCTGTCACTGTTGACAGTTCCTTGCGTTAAACGTCAACTGGTATAATTGTTCCCTTTTCATGGCGTCCCTTGACCGATCATCACGTTTTATGCAAAAACGTATCCCTGAGTAAAATCGAATGCTACAAACACTACCTTTTAATCAATATCCTTCAGGTTATGGACCCAACACGCTTCCACTGCGCGAGTGAATATCCTTCACCCCGCACTAGGGCAACAGACTACTTAAAGATAAAACAAATCAGATAACACTGAAACAAGGCAAGACACAAGGAGGACAATCCACATACTATTATGACTTTCTATCAAAATGTCTAATGAAAGTCAAATCGAATTGACGTCTCTATGATAATTATAGGGTTATTATGTCTCTGTCTTGTGAAGCAAACATCTCTTATATTATTTATTAATTTCAAGATATTCCCGTTTTAATTATTAATTTTAGTGTTTTTATTTAAATAGCTATATATAGTTATTGCCTCGGTGTGACTAATTGGAATAAAAGCTTTGTGTTTCTTTGTGATTCGAACAAAAATAATCCGTATAACTTGTTTATATCTGCTCTGTGACCTCTGTGGCGCAATAGGCTAAGGTTGCAGGTTCGATTCCCGCTGCGGGACCAATGCTTAATTAATAATCTTCAAGTATTTGTCTTGGGTCTGGGTGTTTCTATGGATAATATGTAGGTATTTACAAAATGTATATAAGTAGTATATCAGTCACGTGGTACCCATAACACAAGCTCTGCTTACTTTGGGGCCAGATGACCCTGTGTGAAATGTCCGGCGTTATTATTACTAAATATTATTAACGAACAAGAAGAACAGTCATTTATGACGCGAGGGTCTCCTATTCTCAAAATAGTGATATAATTAAGAGAGGACGTCATATCTCGCCAAAAACAATGCAACGATGAGTAAAAATAAAAAGTTCCACTTGACGCTATTTATAAATCATCTCAGATATTTTATTGAGCGTATAGCTCCTCTAATTATATTGGGATAGTATCTACCTAGGAAGTGTAGTCCATTCCCTATCCATATCTTAGTGTCACGGCACCTGTCGTTCAACAATGTCCTTTTTAAGGCAGCTGTAAATCTCACCTTATGCGGTAACCAATTAATAAACCAGGATGCGATAGGCTCGGGTGCCCCTTATTCACAAACAAGCGTAAGAATAACGTGCCACACGCCATAATGCTCCTAAAAGTTTCCTATTGGCTTGGTACAGGATCATGCATGATCGTGTCCCTAACTTACCCCACACAACTAATATGGGTAGGCCAAATAAACGCACTGCTCCAATGAGACAGCGAGGTTTCGGAGTAAACGAAAATATCATCGATGTATACAATTTTTATATATTTGTTGATTTTCAGCTCGACCGATTTCGATAAAATTTAAATGGAACCACCTGGGATGTGTACCCTTTGAAACAAAAAATAATTTCCCAAATCGGTTCAGCCGTTTTCGAGTAATCGGTGAACATACATGAAAAAAAAAAACCGATGAAATAAGAACCTCCTTTTTGATACAGTCGGTTAAAAAGATACCAGCGTTCCTGTTACACATGGTCTCTATCAATCTCTCCGCTAGGTCCTTGCATATATTATGTACCCCTGATCCCCATGGACCATGTCTTCACCCAGATTCCCCATAAAGATGAGATGTACATACATCGTTTGAGGGACTCCGCTGATGTTGATGCGAAGCCGGCTCGCAATAATGTGCCACAAGATGCAATGATGCAAGGGTAGCATCCCATACCGATGATAGTCCTATCTTCCAAGGGATGAGTGTCTTGCCGCCGGGTTTCACATATGTTTATATTATATCAAACCATAATATAAACACATGTAAAACAGTTGAACTATTTATTTATTTATATATTTAACGTAATAATACAGATCATTGTCAGAGAGCATCGTTGCCAAGATACTGGCGATATTGCCACGTTGAATGGCAATGTTAATGCGCTAGGAAAAATAGCAAAATGTTAGTAACAATAATTTAATTTATTTATTTTAGAATTCGAGAGTTTAATGTCCATGATCATGCGATGATTGCGATGAATTAATTCCGTTTTAGTCTTGACTTCTTAGAGAATAAGGGGGTTGGTCAAGAGTTCCGTATTTCGTAGCCATTGTCTCAATGCTCCTTTCTCGGTGGGTCGATGACCGGGCTTTGCGTCGTTTGAAGTGCTGGTTTGATTCTCGGCACATCCTTATAAACATAAGGCATCTGGCCAAAGTTACCATGCCGTCGAATTAGAAGGCAAATTTGTTCGGTGCGGTTACTTCGGTCAGATACGCGTCCTCCCTTACCATTACCACCCTTACGCACTTAAGCTTCAATTAAGTAATGTTGTACAACGTCAAATTTGCGAGTAACGTTCATTAAGACGGGAAATGCCAAATTGGACGATTTTAACCGTTTTTGGAACGTTTTCTGGCAAAAATGTAGCATGTTAAGCTTGGAAATGAGTATAATCCTGTAACATTATGTCCTGAATTAAGATCTAAGGGACATAAATACTTCCTGTTATTATTAGCACTTCGAAATGTTTTTAATTATTTAGTGTTTGGCGAAACTGATCGTCATCGCTCCTTACACTTTTTTTCTTTTATTGTGGCCATTTTTAGGGTACAAGGTATAAGGTACCCTTATAGTTTTGGCTTTATCCGCCTGTCTGTCTGTCCGCCCATATTTAGAGCAATTGCTCGTAAACTATATATATATATAATATATATATTAACTATATTCGTGAAGAAATTTTTAACGGTATTTTCATATAGTGGTTTTTACATAGTAATGTATATAAAAAAATATAAAAAAATGATTTTTAGGTGTTAAGTGTACATGTAAAATGGTGTTTTTTGTTCCAACCCCATTTCGTAAGATAGGTCTTTTAGGATACTAGGAGGTTTCTTGAAGAGTTTTTTGGTATAATCGTTTGATAAGTAAGCAAAGGTTAAGCTTAAAGAGCCTATTTTGAGGTCGTCTTCTTCTGTATACTGCTATATATAACAGTAGGTAATACATTGCAAATTTGTCAGTTGTCAACTGTCTGAGGCAATGCATTCTTATCAACAATGAAGTCATTTATTATAATACCCTTTTTTCACAAGTCTCTTTCCCTCCTTGTATCGTATTCCTCATTGCTGAGCGTCGTGACCTCCGCGAATCATTCCTTAGACGATTGCTTTCCACTTTCTTCGGTCTTCAGCCGTGTGTAGGCTTTCGTGGATGTTCTTCTTTGTGGTGTCCCGGATCTGGTCTGACCACCGCATCGGACTCCTTCCCCTTGGTCACCTTAACTTGTATCTTTCCTGTCTCAAGGAGCTTTTCTAGACTGTCGTTCTTCTTTCTAGCCAAGTGCCTGAAGAAGTTAAATCTCCTTAAGAGGCATAGGTAAACCGTAAGGCATCGTTGATAGCCTTACGGTGATTCCCAAGACTGTTTATGTAAGCTTTAATAAGCTTTATGTCCAAAGCTCACCATAAGGAGTAGTCTCAAGACTACTCTTTTAAGAAAGCTTGCTCCTGGCCATGCCCCTGACTATCCCACATAAGGATTCTCAATGTATAAGAAAAAAAAAAAAATCGCGTTGCACTCCGGGAGTGCCGACAGAAGTTAAAACTTATTTTGGCGCGTTAGAGTTTAGTAATAAATCACTTCAAAATCAGTAATTATGGCGACTGCCAATCAAATACTGAACGAACACAGATGATGCAATATTTTTTGTTCAGAAGAACCTAACTCAGTAAACTTTGACTTTAAACTTAAAACATATATAAGATTATACTAACTTTTATAATTTAGCCGCAACTCATCTGGTCACCATAATACATGCTATGCTTACTTCGGGGCTAGATGATGCTGCGTAAAATGTCCGGGATTGTTTATTTATTGTATTTTAATTTAATTGTGCTACCGTCTTGCCCACCTTGCCCCACCGTGGATACTCAAAGTTAAAGTCGAAGTCAAAAGATACTTTATGCAATACAAACACAAGGATCACTTTGAAACACTTAACATACTAGGTGAATTTAGGTGCCAATTCATCCTAACCGAAGCCCGAGAAGAACTGGCAAGAAACTCGTCCTGGTCCTAGCACTTTTTTACATGATCCATCTTATATCTACCTTGACTACGAAATACTAATACAAGAGAGTTTATACGTTTCACGTGTGTCGGTTAACTGTCTGAGGGCAGAGCGACATGAGGCCATGCATTCTTATCAATAATATAGTCATTTATATTATAATAAGCTTTCTTCAAAGGACTACCTTTTATGTATGCTTTAAATTTCTTAATAGGTAGTTTAGTAGCATTTTCAGGAAGCTTATTATAGAAGCGCACCGTGTTCCCCATAAAGGACTTATTTACTTTTTCTAGTCAAAACCTAGGGATGTGTTATTTGTGTATATTCCTAGTATACTCCCATTGGAGTCTATACTATTGGTAAATTATGATTATGACAGTACAAAATAGGTAGGTATTAAAGCAGGCAAAGTACTTACAAAATTTTATGCGCTTGCGCATACCGCGGAAGTGTTTTTGCGCTTCGCGGTTCAAAGCGTCTTCGATTGTTTTGACTTAACCTCTAAGGTACTATTTTTAATATGAGTAGAGACGTGAATCTTTTAATTTTGTGTCTTATGCCATTGACATAAATGCCACGTTACTACTTTCGTCAACATTACACAATCAGTATTATGTAATGGTAAAGTAGTATTGACTGGCCTGTCAGCTCAGTTGTTAGTAGCTCCACCTTCTGCGCTGTAAGTTGAGGGTTCGATTCCCTCCCAGGATAAACATTTGTGTGAAGAACATAGGTGTTTTTTGTGTCTGGGTGTTTTATAGTATCATAAGTATGTATTTTAAATATATAAGTATTCTATCAGTCATCTGGTCACCATAATACAAGCTATGCTTAGTTTGGGACTAGAGATGGTGTTATGTGCATTGTCCATATTTATTTATACAAGAATTGCTCGTTTTAAGGTATTAGATAGATATCAGAATAATGCCGGACATTTCACACAGCGTCATCTGGCCCCAAAGTAAGCAGAGCTTGTGTTATGGGTATAAGTAGTATTTCAGTCATGTGGTCTGATACAGTCACTCATCATAACACAAGCTCTACTTACTTTGGGGCCAGATGATGTGTGAAATGTCCGGGATTATTTATTTTATTATTTATTTTATACTTTTTTTTATAAATAAATAGAAGAAAACCCAGAAAACTTGCAGATCATACATTTGTCTCGCGGCGGGAATCGAACCCGCAACAATGGTTTAAATGATTAAGCAAACACACAAAAAAAATTCAAAGTCAGTAATGATGAGGTAGGGATGGGGAAAATGACCTTTACTAACACAGTGTCCGATGAGTGAATAGTCGGTGTTAATCTAGTAGTAAATAAACGAACTTGTTTTATTCGGTGTTTTTCTTCACCGTTTCGCGATAAATTCACAAGAGGTGCCGCGTCCGGTTCGCCAAATGTATTACGTGACTGGACATAATTTAACGATAACTCATTGGAATATAACACTTCTGCTGAGGTAACAGAGTCTAACACGTTTCTAGTTAGTGTATAACGTTTGAAAATGCTAGAGGAATATGTTCTTATTGGGTTTGAAATAAGGTTTGAAATGTTGGTGCGAAGTCGTGCCGGCTTTGATTTGATGTGTTGAATAAAATATTATGTGCTCGTATTTTTAGTCGGAATAAACTGAGTTTATTTTGACAACGTGAGAGAAAACTACACTGTTTTTATAGTATGACAATGGTCGTGATTCTGTTGCATCGCCAGACTAGATGAAATTTCGTAAAATACAAACAATTTTAATTTTATGTACAACAAAGTAACGACCTCTGTGGCGCAGTGGGCGGGTACGATTCCCGCCACGGGACAAATGTTTGTATGATCTGCAAGTATTTGTCTCGGGTCTGGGTGTTTCTATGCATAAGATGTATTTAACTACAAAAAACAAGCTTTATTAGTATATCAGTCATGTGGTACCCATAACACAAGCTCTGCTTACTTTGGGGCCAGATGATGCTGTGTGAAATGTCTGGCAATATTATATTATTATTATATTATATATTATATTATATTATTATATATATTATATTAAATATATTAAAAATAATGTATAAAAGTAGTATATTAGTCATATGGTACCCATTACACAATGCTTTCTTTATAGCCAGATGATTCTGTGTGAACTGTCCGTAAAAAAATAAAATTGTACAAGACTTATTACATAAGCAAGAGCAACGTTAGCAATATTTTCAAAATTAATAATCTATACTAATATTATAAAGAGGAAAGATTTGATTGTTTGTTTGTTTGAATTGAATAAGCTCTGAAACTACTGGACCGATTTGAAATATTATTTTACCGTTGGAAAGCTACACTATCCCCGGGTGACATTGGCTACTTTTTATCCCGGGAAAATTGGTTTATCCCGGGAAAAATCTTCAACGCGGGCGAAGCTACGCGCGGACAGCTAGTAATAACTACTTATATACTTTTTTTTTTTTTTTTGTAAATACATACATATTATACATAGAAACACCCAGACCCGAGACAAATACTTGCAGATCATGCAAAGATTTGTCTCGCGGCGGGAATCGAACCCGCAACCTTTTGCGTCTCAGCCGGCCTGTAGCCCACTGCGTCACAAAGGTCGTCCAATATATCCAATAATAATCTATTATATGTAATCTTTATTTTATATCTACACTAGCTCACCCGGCCACGCGTTGCTGTAGCTCAGTAGTTCTAAAATGTTGAACCAATATACGCTAACCTCTAATATTATCAGTGTTTCTCTACTATATTATGGATGTATTATACACATAAACCTTCCGCTTGAATCATTCTATCTATTAAAAAAGACAGCATCAAAATCAGTTGCGTAGTTTTAAAGATCTAAGCATACATAGGGATAGACCGACGGCAGGAGGCGACTTGGTTTTATACTATGTTGTGATATTATAATATAGAAACACCCAGACCCGAGACAAATACTGGCAGATCATACAAACATTTGTCTCGCGGCGGGAATCGAAACCGAATATTATATTTCCTGTAGAATTTAAGTGTTATTAAGTAGTCAATACTTCATCTTAAAACACCTACTTCTTACCTATACCTATTTACGTACTACTTAGGTAAATCTAAAAAAACCCAAGGGTTTGTGACATAGCTAACTTAGTAAACATAGGCAAAGTTAGGGTTCCACATAGCAAAATCGATCGATTTCCACATAACAAAAACGATCGATTTTGCTATGTGGCAGTGTGAAATATGATAAGTTCGATAGGCTTCATTTTAGCAAAATCGATCGATTTTGCTATGTGGCAGTGTGAAGTATGATAAGTTCTAAGGGCTTCATTTTAAAATTCAATATCACACAACACAAACGCTCTGTAGATGCTGAAACGCAGAAACTGACTAGACGCGTAATGTGGTATGTCTAATTTGACCGAAAAGACGCGACCGATGATACGCTCGACGCATTTTGCGTCAGATGTGAATCTTCCTTCTGCAACCTTCTCGTCATTGCTTGGATGGGTGACCGTAGTGACATTTTTATCTGAGCGCTTCCGTGCACAGACTACTCAGTAGATGCAGCTAAAATGCATGCTATTCCACGTAGCACGTAGTGTGAGAAGGATAGTGATGACAGAAGGGAGATAGTATGATTATGATTTCTAATCATATACTAGCGACCCGCCACGGCTACGCATGGCTGATACTAAATATACTACAGTGTCTAATGAAATTTGAAAACTCTAAAATTATCAGTGTTTCTCTACTATATTATGCATGTATTATATATATAAACCTTGAATCAGCTTGAGCCTTGAATCTTGAATCACACTATCTATTTAAAAAAACCGCATCAAAATCCGTTGCGTAGCTTTAAAGATCAAGCGAAGGAAAGGGAAGCGACTTTGTTTTATACTATGTAGTGATGTAGTGTGTAGTGACACTAATTTCAACATAAAACGACCGCGTAGAAATCATGAACAGACTTTTAGCTCAAGGGTTCTCATGAAAAAACTACTGAATGTATTTATTTAAAATAGTGTTATTTGAGCTCTTCAATAAATATACAATGCTTTTGGAGTGTATAACAAATGTTCATATATATTTTGTGAAGCTATTGTGAGAATATTAATTTCTTTGAATATTTCTTTCAAAGATTCTCGTGGTTTCATTTTATAAATGGCACGTATTGCCCTTTTTTGAATTACAAATATTTTACCAATATCAGCTGCTTTCCCCCAGAGAATGATGCCGTATGACATAACACTATGGAAGTAACTGAAATAAACTAGTCTAGCTGTAGCTTCATCAGTAAGCCACCGTATCGCACGAACTACATATGCAGCGAAACTAAGCCTACCAGCAAGTGTTTCAATTTGTGGTCCCCACTGTAGTTTTGCATCAATATTAAGACCTAGGAAGATCGAGGAATCTACAAGATTCATTGCCTCTCCACTCATTTCAATGTTTGTCGGGCTATGAATAACATTTGGCAAAGTGAATTTGATACATTTCGTTTTTTTTGAATTAAGCAAAAGATGATTTACAGTGAACCAGTTAAGAACTAACGATAAGGATTCATTTACGTTATCGCAAATACTGGTTTTACCTCTATCAACTTTAAAAATTAAAGACGTATCGTCTGCAAATAAAACTATATCACAAATATTTTTTACAAAAAAAGGTAAATCGTTAACGTATACTAGGAATAAAAAAGGGTCTAGTATCGAACCCTGAGGTACCCCTATATCAATAATTGATCCTGAAGACCTCTCACCACCTCACCACAGTTGAGGGCCAACTCTGGTAAGGGAGGTACCTCCCTTACCAGAGTTAGCCCTCAACTCATAGGAAAAAGTATACTTAATAATTAGTGATTATAAGTACTTATTAATCACTACATAGTATAAAACAAAGTCGCTTCCCGCTATATGTCTGTCCCTATGTATGCTTAGATCTTTAAAACTACGCAACGGAATTTAATGCTGTTTTTAATAGATAGAGTGATTCAAGAGGAAGGTTTATAAGTAAAATACATGCATAATATAGTAGAGAAACACTGATAATTTTAGAGGTTTCTAATGTGATGTCGTAAATAAACACTTTTTTTGCACTTACATTGCAAACGCTGGCTGAACCCTACGAGATAGATCAAAATAATGTACTACAGAATTGTACAGCTTAAAAAGATCTACAAAATCTCTTAGGTATTGTTATTCTCTTAGTATGAGCATTGCACCCGTGCGAAGCCGGGCCGGGTCGCTAGAAATAAATAAATATACGTGGACAACCAACACAACACCATCTAGCCCCAGACTAAGCACAGCTTGTATTATCGTGACCAAATCACTGATAGAATACTTATATATCTTTAAATACATACATAAGATACTTTATGTAATCGTACAAAGCCCTACGGTATTTCCGGGTGAAGCGCATGCGCAATAGAATAAGGGCGGGTTCACACGCGACGTGCGTCTACCGGAACGAACGACGAACCGGACAGTGAAGATTGTATGGTCACCATGAGATAGGAAAATGCAAGAGAAAAATAGGTCCGTATCCTAAATGACAGTACGATATATTATGTTTCAGTATTGTAAGCTTTTGCGTCTTACAAGACTCTTTAGCATTTTTAAATCCTTAAAATAAAATATTGGTATTGGATATTATACCTACCCTACCCATCTAGAGCCAAACTAAGCAACGATTGACAACCTCTGTGGCGCAGCAGGCTAAGATCTGGCTGAGACGCAGTAGGTTGCGGGTTTGATATGTATGGATTTACAAAAAAAGTATACAAGTAGTATATCAGTCATGTGGTTCCCATAATACAAGCTCTGCTTACTTTGGGGCCAGATGATGCTGTGTATAATGTCCATGATTATTTATTTATTGTGTTGTAGAAACTGACAGCTTTCGGCCTAACTTAAATGTCACTCAACTTAAATGTCACTAACTTAAATGTCACTCAACATAAATGTCACTAACTTAAATGTCACTCAACATAAACCGCACAACAAAGTGTAATCCCTCTTTGTAAGATAGTAACAAATAGTGGCAGGACAAATCTCAAGCAGTATTTAGGCTATGTTCAAGTTGAGAGGCGTTTATATGTAAGACTGTAAATTACCGATAGAATACTGTAAATGTATACCTTATGACCTTATGAATTCCTTATGACGAAAATCTATGTTCATTACACAAATGTTTGTCCTGTTTTGAGATCAAACTTGTATGTTTCCTACAGCGCAGAAGGTAGAGTTACCAACTCAAACTCGAACTCAAATATGTTTTATTCAATACAATCACAAGGATCACTATGAAACGTACATACTAGGTGAATTTAGGTGGCAATTCCTCCTAACCCAAGTCCGAGAAAAATTGACAAGAATCTTGTTCTGGTGCTAGCGCTTTTTTGTATAATCCATCTTTTAACTAGCTTAACTACAAAAACGAATACAAGTTGACAGTAGTTTATACGTTGCAAATCTCTCAGTTAACTGTCTGAGGGCAGAGCGACCTTAATATCGTCTTCAAACAGGTGGGTCTTAAAATGAACATGAGCAAGACAAAAATCATGTCAAATACTCATGTTGCACACGTACCGGTACGTATTGGGAGCGATATAATCGAAGTTGTAGACCATTATGTCTATTTGGGTCAGACGATTCAACTTGGCAAGTCCAACTTCGACAAAAAGGTCAGACGACGAATCCAACTCGGTCGAACTAGCGTCCGGAAAATTACGTCACAGATACCGCAGAGCCTCAAGACGAAAGTCTACAATCAGTGCGTGTTGCCAGTGATGACCTATGGAACTGAAACTTGGTCGCTAACTATTGGCCTCATACACAAGCTCAGAGTCGCGCAACGTGTTATGGAGAGAGCTATGTTGGGTGTTTCACTACGTGATATAATCCGCAACGAGGAAATCCGTAGAAAAACCAAAGACACCGACATGGCACTCAAAATATGCAAGTTGAAGTGGCAATGGGCAGGCCATATAGCTCGCAGAACTGATAACCGTTGGGGAATAAAAGTTCTCGAATGGCGACCAAGGACAGGAAAACGAAGCGTAGGACGACCCTCCACCCGATGGACTGACGACATTGTAAAGATCGCAGGAAGTCGGTGGAGAGTGCTCAAAATCGTTCTTCCTGGAAATCTATTGAGGAGGCCTATGTTCAGCAGTGGACTTCATAAAGGCTGTTATTATGATATGATGATGATGAGAGCAGAGCAACATGAGGCCATGCATTCTTATCAACTACATAGTTATTTATATACAAAAACGCTTGCTTCGCAAGACTACTCTTTCTGTAAGCTCTAAATTTCTTAATAGGAAGTGTAGTTGCATTTTCAGGAAGTCTATTATAAAAGGGCACCGTGTTCTCCATAAAGAATGTATTTCCTTTTTCTTGTCAAAGCTTAGGTGGGTGAAGTTTCCTCTCCACTGACGATACTCTGCCTGGGATTCTGTTTGATAGCGCAGGCCTTCCCAGGTACCCACACTAACCTCTTGACCTTGTCCACCTTAAATACATAACAAATGCTGGGTTGCGACAAGGTTGCTGTCGATTCCCGCGGGACAAATGTCTGGGTGTTTCTTAGTATTATACCAAGAAACACCCAGACATTTGTCCCGCGGCGGGAATCGACAGCAACCTTCTGCACCTCAGCTGGACAACTGTCCACTGCGTCACAGAGATCGTCACCTGTTGCTATCTATATTTATTGACATAAGAATGACAAGGATCGATAAAAGCCACGCTATCTAATTACGGGTATGTGATTATTGCAAAGGTATAACATACTCGTGATTAGATTGAGGGTTCGTAACGACATGCGATGTCTGATATTGCAAGCGCCTATAGCTTACTGTAACCACATACCATCAGTTGGGCCGTATGCTTATTTGCTGACTCGATTGTGTTAAATAGTCTTGCCGTCTGATTCTCGTTTTCTATGCAGTGCTGTTCTTCTTCTTCTTCGGTAATGGCATGACTGTCATACTTATGATGTCAATTTTGCCAATGTCAAGTGTTTAGACTGTTTACAGTAAGACGTCGCAAAGTCGTATGTTGTCGTTCGTCGTTTGTTATTATATAAAAATTGGTGCCTCTTCATAAAATAATGAGTACACAGATAAAACGACGTTTTTGAAAAATGAAACCTAGCTAGATCGATTTATCGCCCCCAAAATCCCCTGCACACTAAATTTCATGAAGCCGTCGTTTACGAGATCGTTGGAGCCGTTTCCGAGATTCAGATTATATATACTTATACCATACATACATATATACAAGAATTATAAATAAATAAATAAATAAATAATCCTGGACATTTCACACAACATCATCTGACCCCAAAGTAAGCAGAGCTTGTGTTATGGATACCACATGACTGATATAATACTTATATACTTTTTTTTTGTAAATACATACATATTATACATGGAAACTACCAGACCCGAGGCAAATACTTGCAGATCGTACAAACATTTGTCCCGCGGCGGGAATCGAACCCGCAACCTTCTGCGTCTCAGCCGGGTCTTAGCCCACTGCGCCACAGAGGTCGTAAAATAAATAATATAAAAGCGCAATGTTTCCTCCGCATGACGGCCAGATATAAAATAACTACAGTGCTGTTTCTTCATTTTATTATAATAGCATCTGTCATGATGTCAATTTTGCCAATGTCAAATGATTTTGTTTATAATAATATAGTCACAAAGTCGCAACGATCGTCATTTGTCTATGCTAAACGTCATCGCGAAATGACAGCCTAAAACATCTTGGTTACCTAGCCATACAAATCACTAAAGAACATAATGCACTTAGAATTCCATTATCAATACATGTGCTACGAGGTCACAATTTATTGATTAAAATTCCGATAAGATTACTGAATAAAACATGCGATGGCGAAAAATTTATTAATAATTAATCTAATTTATTGAGGACAATTTCTACAAAAGTTATTATTACTATTTAAAAACTGGGTTTAAATGTAATAACAATAACATAACTATTATCTAAAAGCTTCAGATGCCTAAACTAGGCTAAAAGCCTGTCCGATAGACATCTACGCTATGTTACTTCAAAGAAATCTTATATGGTGTCAATATTAACAGTGTCAAGTGTAATGTGATTTGAAAGAAAAGGAATCACTAGAAAGTTCTAAGACGGCCATACCGCGATGACGTTTAGATTAGACAAATGACGATCGACTAAGACAATCACTTGACACTGTTACAATTGACATCACATAAGATTTCTTCGTTAGTCATTTAATTAAGTAACATAGCACTTCTAAATGTTTTATTTTTACTCCTGCTATTGCATGTTTTATTCTGTAATCTTAGCCGAGTTTAAATCAATAAATTGTGACTACATAGCACAAGTATGGACAATTGAATTATAAGGGTATTATGTTGCAATGTGATTTGAAAGACGAGGAATTTCATAAAAGTTCTAAACGGCCATTCCGTGATGACGTTTAGATGACAAATGACGATCAAACCAAGACTTTATAATCAAACAATTAATTGACACTGGTAAAATTTACAACAAGTCAGATGCCATTTTAGGAAGAATAGGAGAAGGATAGAGGGAGGGGTATTAAATGAAGAGAATATAGTGCGTTAAACATGGTCACACTACATTAAGGAATGTAGTCAACATTATCTGATTAAAGTTATTTTGAATATCTTTTATTTTCATCTGTGACACGCAACGGCGACACATTAATTAAACTAACCTATTAAAGATTACAGGTTGGTTGTAATGACAACCAAACAGGCGAGGTCTTGAATATATAAATATTAAATAAATAATGCAGGACATTTCACACAGCATCATCTAGCCCCACAGCTTGTGTTATGGATACCACATGACTGATATACTACTTATATACTTTTTTTATTATAGGAACCATATGACTGATATTACTTATATACCGTTTTGTAAACACATATATATTAATAATTACGTTTTAAAAACTAAAAAGACAACCGACTTCATGTATAGAAAAGCAAAATATTAACATTATCAACATTCACTATCAACATAACAATATCAACATATTTTTTTAATATATTTAAAAACTTAACTACTGAACCAATTTTAATGACTTTTTTTACGGGACCATGCGGGATGTATGATATAATAATTTATATATAATAATATAAAAATATATATATATATAATAATTTATATATGATAATATATAAATATATATATATATAATAATATATAAATATATATAATAATATAATCGTTTCACATGAAATCAGATTTTTTCAAATCGGTACATAAATAACGAAGTTACGAGCTAAGAAACATGAAAAAAAATATAGTCGTGGTTAAAAATAGAAAAACACTCAGACCTGCGATAAACATTTGTAGTTCATACAAACATTTCTCGCAACTTTATATCAGGCGGGCTGTCGTCCACTGCACCACAGAGGTCAGCATTAAATAAATGAATGTAGTAAACAATGCACACAACTCCACCTAGCCCCAAACTAAGCATAGCTTGTATTAGATGACTGAATACTTGTATATTCTTAAATACATACTTATGATACTACATAACACCCAGACACAAAACAAACACCTGTTCATCACGCAAATGTTTGCCCTGGGCAATCGAACCCTCAATCCCCAGCGCAGACGGCAGAGCTACTACCAACAGAGCTGACAGTCCAGTCCAGGGCGTCTACTCTACGATCCGACTTCGATATATCGATACGATAAAGTCGTTGAAATGCACATCGAATTCACTCAAATGGAAAGTTATTTCGTTGTCAAATTCAAGTTATCGAATTGTCTGTTGTGGAGGATTACGCGTCGATTGTCAAAAGTAATGTGTGTCGTTCTATTGCTCAAAACGAGTCGAAATGATGTAGCTAAGAATAGGGTTATGCACAATTATTGACCCGATATATCGTTAATCGATTTCAAGAGTAGGCCCCCAGACATATGGACATATCGTCCAGACATATCGTATTTCTGTAAAAATCATTATATTACTTACGTTCCTACTAAGTAACTCATCTAAACTAATAAAAAATGCAAGAATCTTCACGGTGATGTAATGATGCGTCATTTGCATCCGAAGCTGGTTTCGGGTTTTACTAAATACCGGTTAGACCATGGAGATGGTCACGGTCAAAGATATTTTATTTTTGTTTGTTAGTTTATAAAACAGACATCATACAAAAAACTCAATAAAAAAACTCAGTAAGCCTCATGCAAATTCATTGTTTTGCTAGCATAGATTTATCTTTATATATATAATTCTACTGTACGTTTGTATGTCACTGAACTCCTGTTCACTGTAGACGTTAAGGAAAACGGCAGAACCGATTTGAATGGTTTTTTTTGTATGCGTTTGGGTGGCGCCCTGGATGGTTTACATTCACAAATCAGCCCGGCAGATGGCGCTGCAGTCGGTAAAATTAGATATATTTTTTCTTTTTAAAACGCGCAGACGACGTCGCGAACGGGACAGCTAGTATAAATATAGATTTGCAATAAGTAAGGTAAGGTACCACTAAGCAGGTCGAATAACCTACTTGCTTCTATAGCTAAATTAGTCTCAAATAACAATCTTGAAGTCTACCATACTTAATCTTTCTATCTTATTCTTTTTTTCTTTTTTTACTATATATTTGTCAAATACCACTCACTCATTCATCACGAAATCCAAAAACCACCAAACGGATTGGAATTAAATTTGGTATGCAGCTTCCTCTAGGTGCTCGCTAAAAACGGTTTTCAAAAAGTTCACTCAAACCGCGAACCACGCGGGCAAAAGCCGCGGGAAACAGCTAGTTTTCAATAAAAAGACAATATATGTTGTTAGTTTAAACACGCACATAGCACGCTTTTTCGTTGGCGACACTCAATAAAAAACAATTTGTATATAAATAAAACCCGTTTTCTGATGTTTTAAACCAAAAAAAATTTACGTGTGAAAAGTGACTCCTTGCTTTAATATGTGTTGGCGTTCGGGTATTACTCTCCCTTACAACATATTTTGTCTTTTTATTGAAAACTAGCTGTTTCCTGCGGCTTTGCTTTGTGAGTAGGTGTAATAGATAATAGATAGATAGATACAACTTTATTGCACACCAAATATACATTGAACAAGTGGAAACAAAAATAACAATGTTTGTTAGTCGGTAGTACAATGAGCGGTCTTATAGCTATGTAGCGATCTCTGCCAGACAACCTTAGGATGGATTGAACTGAATGTAGCTTAAAAAAGGGTGTAAAGAGTAGTACAACCATGAAATATCCTAGCTACGATAATAATGCATGGTCTTATGTTGCTCTGTCCTCTGACGTTTAACTGACAGATTTGCAATGTATATCCTACTGTTACCTAGTGTTTGCTATCCTAATTAAGCTATACAAGAATAGGATAATCAGTCAAAAAAGCGCTAGGACCAGTGGGGCGATTATGGAACTTTGATACTATCAAAACATTGATACTAATAGCTTTCAGTTACTATTGATGACATGGTATTACGGATCGCTGCGATTTTTATCGGCTTCTATCGCTAGTTACAATGTGTAGTTGGTGTCAAACTATATATAACTCGACCAATTTACAAAGTACGATTGTGGTAGGAACCGTGTTTAGCGTACTAAGCATTTAAATACATCGTATATGATCGATTAAAATAATGCCTATTGCTAATCAAAATTGATAGACATTGATGCCGATTGCTAATCGAAACTGATAGGCATTTATTGTATCAAGAGTTCATTAATCGCCCTACTGGACGAGTTTCTTGTCAATTCTACTCGGGCTTCGGTTAGGAGGAATTGGCACCTAAATTCACCTAGTATATAAGACGTTTCAAATTGATCCTTGTGATTGTATTGAATATTACTAAAAATGTTTTTGACTTTGACTTAAATCTATATGGTTGGCCACTGATATATACGAAATAAGTTCCATAAAATGGGTATATTGGCCACTACCAAACCTACATTATCTCAATGAATAGGTGAACATATATTTAGTACTATCCCGGCAATCTATTCTAATGAGTCAGACACAAAAGACATTCGACACGTGTTTCGCCTCCACGAGGCATCCTCAGGAACAATTGACACTCCGACACTCCATACAGAAATGTACAGAATTACATACAGTAATATAAAATACATATGAAACAGTTAAGCTATCTAAAGACCGCTTAAAACGATCTATAGATAGCTCAACTGATCCAGATCACTGCCACGTTGATTCATGTACGTTTTCGACTCTGGACCAAATAATCACCAACACTCCAAACAGCAAAAGATCTTCTTTGCAGACTTGTTGCTTCAACGAACACTGGAATAAATAATGGAATCAATTATGTACGTTATTCATTCTTAATAATTTCTCTCTTTGTTGCAGGATCCTCAACCCAGATAGAATGTACTCCAGAGATCATGAAGGTCACGATTCCTATGGACGGAGACAGGAAGATAGCGTTTCTTGATCAGCTCAAAGGTAAACTAATTGCGACCATGAAAAGTTTCATTTAAGTAATTTAGGTAAAATGGACTTAACAACTGAAAATGTAATATCTCTCAGAACAGTTAGTTTCCTCTGCCTTTAGCTGTAGGTCGTGGGTTCAATTCCCAGGACAAACATTTTATATGATGAATATAGACGTTTATTCAGTGTGTAGGTGTTATAAAGAATCATAAGTATGTATTTAAAAATACTAGTGGTCGCCCACTGGTCGAAATTCTACCTTAATTTATTATTAATAATTAATGTATTTTTTATGCATAATTAAAAAAATATAAGCATTCTGCACTCCTCTATATAAACTAAAAGTGTGCGTTGCATATTCCTCCGTAAGCGCAATTTTCGTAAAAAGGGGTTCAAAGTTTTTGCTTCACGTATTAATATATTGATATAGGTATTTTATCAGAATTCTATTTGAACAGAAACAAATAATTTATTCATATTCATAAATTGCGACGACCTCTGTAGCACGGGGCGAAGGACTGCCTGAGACGCAAGAGGTCGCGAGTTCGATTCCCGCCACGGGATAAATGTTTGTATGATGTGCAAGTTTGGGTTTACTTTTATTATGGTGACCTGACGACTGATGAATATACATATGTATATTTAAATTAGCTGCTGCCCGCGGCTTCGCACGCGTTGTACCTTCATAAAAAGTAGCCTATGTCCTTCTCCAAAGTCCCATCTATTTTCCACGATTTTGATGAATTTTTTATATAGAGATCTATATAAAAAATTCATCAAAATCGTATGAGCGGTTTAGGCGTGAAAATGTAACAAACAGACAGACAGACAGAGTTACTTTCGCATTTATAATATACTAGCTGCTGCCCGCGGCTTCGCACGCGTGGTACCTACATAAAGAGTAGCTTATGTCCTTCTCCAAGGTCCCATCTATCTCTACACCAAAATTCATCAAAATCACATGAGCGTTTAGGCGTGAAAACGTAACAGACAGACAGAGTTACTTTCGGATTTAAATATTAATTAGATATTTAAATACATACTTAACATACTTTATTTTATGTCCGTAGATCTACTAGAATCTACGTTCGAAGATTTCCTAACAGGTCTTACAGTGCAGAATGAATTCCTTGTTGGACTTCAGAATTCTCGAAAAAAAAACTAACTGTGTTTTCAATGGTAGCAGTTTTTTTTGCTATATCTGGCCTGTCAGCTCAGTTGGTAGTGGCTCTGCCTTCTGCGCTGTAGGTTGTGAGTTTGATTCACTCCCAGGATAAACACTGCGTGATGACCTGGTATTTGTTCTGTGTCTGGATGTTATAGTATAATAAGTAAGTATTCTATCAGTCATCTGGTCATCATCATATAAGCCCCTAGAAGTCCACTCCACTGCTGAACATAGGCCTGCCCAATTGATTTCCAAGAATGATTTTGAGCCCTCTCCATCCACCGATTTCCCGCGATCTTTACAATGTCATCAGTCTATCGGGTGGGGGGTCGTCCTACGCTTCGTTTTCCTGTCCTTGGTCGCCATTCGAGAACTTATATTCCCCAACGGTTATCAGTTCTGCGAGCTATATGGCCTGCCCATTGCCACTTCAACTTGCAAATTTAGCATGCTATGTCGGTGACTTTGGTTTTTCTACGGATTTCCTCGTTGCGGATTTTATCACGTAGTGAAACACCCAACATAGCTCTTTCCATAGCACGTTGCGCGACTCTATGCTTGTGTATGAGGCCAATAGTTAGCGACAAAGTCTCAGTTCCATATGTCATCACTGGCAACTCTATGCTTAGTTTGGAGTTAGATGTTGTTATGTGCCTTGTCGACAAATATTTATATTAATTTATTATCCTTTCAGACTACAAGCCATGCTTACCAGAAGTAGATGAAACAAATGCTATGTTCGTGCTTGATCTCCAAGACGTCCACAAATGTGGAGTCACCAAGGTCCTTAACAAAATATCGGTAAGTACCTCTTGTACCTCTTCACGTTGGAATAGCTATTCATTTAAGGTATTTTTATTAAAAAGATTAGTTTTAAGCTTAGTTGGTAGTAGCTCTGCCTTTTACGCTGTAGGTTTTGAATTAGATCCTCACAGAACATATACCTATGTTCACACAAATAGACGACCTTTGTGACGCAGTGGGCGAAGGCCCGCCTGAGACGCAGAAGATTGCTGGTTCGATTCCCGCCGCGGGACAAATGTTTATATGATCTGCGAGCATTTATCTCGGGGTTGTTTCCATGTATAATATTAAATTTTGACAGGCCAACATTTTTTATTCAAAATTTCATTTAATTTTATTTATTAGACTAGCGACCCGCCCCGTTTTCGCACGGGTACAATACTGTAGTACATTATTTTGTTCTATCCCGTAGGGTTCAGCCAGCGTTTGCAATGTAAGCGCAAAAAATGTGTTTATTTACGACATCACATTAGAAACCTCTAAAATTATTAGTGTTCCTCTACCATATTATGCATTTATTATACATATAAACCTTCCTCTTGAATCACTCTACCTATTAAACCGCATCAAAATCCGTTGCGTAGTTTTAAAGATCTAAGCATACATAGGACAGACAGACAGCGGGAAGCGACTCTGTTTTGTACCATGTAGTGATTAGGTCTAACATAAATTGCTATAGGTATAGTCACATTGATTTGTTAAAAATATGGAATGCATTAACCTAACTAAATTATGACAAAAAAGTGAAAAGGAAAAAATGCTAACTTAATAATAAGGAAAGTATGTACCTAACCTAAACTAATCATGGTTTTAAAATGTATAAACATTAGAATTATTGTTGGCTATAGGAGGCTGAAATAAATAAAAATAGTTACATGTACTCTGTGGGGGGCGTAGCAGAATATAGTTGAGTACCTCGAGATAAGTTGAATTGCAAATAATTACGTTTAAACTAAAAAGAAAACCGACTTCAAACCGATCAAAATTTCGTTTTACGCAAGATGACAAGTTTTTTTTCAGTTCTTTTGATTTTAAAACCTAACTACTAAACCGATTTTTATTAAATTTGTATAGGACTAATCAGAATTTGTAAAGGAAGTAAATCAGTAAAAATTGGTTTTTTTCAAATCGGTTCATAATTGACGGAGTTATAGTACCAAACATGAAATAGTAAAAAAACTATAGATTGTGAACCTCTTTTTAGAAGTCGATTAAAAAGGTATAAGAATTACGTCAACAAAATACAATAATCTACAATCATGTCATAAAAGGAAAATAAGTAAGTATCTGTTTAAATGTCAATGTGTTTTGTCATGAAGAAGTTATACTCGTTTCGCTAGCTAGTTAAATTACACTTATCCTCTCTACTGTTAGGCTGCAATTGCGCAAAATGGCGCCCGGGGTTGACGGTGTCGTCGATAAGAAGTTGAGATCTGAACAGTTCCATAATGAAAGTTCCATAATCGCCCCACTGTGGGGCGATTATGGAACTTTGATACTATCAAAACATTGATACTAATAGCTTTCAGTTATTATTGATGAATTGGTATTACGGATCGCTGCGATTTCTATCGGCTTCTATCGCTAGTTACAAGGTGAAGTTGGTGTCAAACTATAACTCGACGAATTTATAAAGTACGATTGTGGTAGGAACCGTGTTTAGCGTATTAAGCATTTAAATACACCGTATATGATTAATTGAAATAATGCCTATTGCTAATCAAAATTGATAGACATTGATGCCGATTGCTAATCGAAACTGATAGACATTGATTGTATCAAGAGTTCCATAATTGCCCTACTGGTGCCAAGTTCCATAATAGTTCCTTAAACATTCATTCTCGACATCAAAATGTCAAAATAAAAAAATAGAATAATAGAATATTAATGAGTCAAAAAATTTCACTTTTCAGACCATAATAACCTAAGACTGGTAATAGCTACTTTCATGAAATTTCGGATTCTAAGTCTCCAAAGAGATCTTATTAAAAAAAATCTGCAAAATTGCAAGTACGTAGGCTTCCTAGTTTTTGAGTTATAGGGGTGTCAAAAGTAGCTCGAAATGGCTCGTATAAATACACACTGCCGGTGAGTCGCCCGAACTTAGCTGACAAAATGCCGCGTGTGTAGATAACATTTCACGAATGTTTTATATATTTATAACCTCCTTGTTTTCAGGGTAAGAGAATCTTTTACCATAAGATAGTGATAGAGAGTGTGTCGGGTCTGCGCGAGACGGTGTCGGTGCGGTGCGTGGTCTATGGCAAGCAGAGGATCACCAGAGATGTGCGCCCGTTCCCACTCGACGACTTTGATGAGCCAGAGTGAGTACTATCCCTTTTACTCCCCGTACTACCCATGTTGACTAACAAGTACTACCCATCTTGACTAACCAGTAGGTACCACCCGTCTTGACTAATCAGTAATACCCGTCTTGACTAACCAGTAGGTACCACCCGTCTTGACTAATCAGTACTACCCGTCTTGACTAAACAGTACTACCCGTCTTGACTAACCAGTACTACCCATCTTGACTAACCAGCACTACCCGTCTTGACTAACCAGTACTACCCGTCTTGACTAACCAGTACTACCCGTATGGACTAAACAGTACTACCTGTTTTGACTAACCAGTACTATCCGTCTTGACTAACCATAAATAACCATATGTATGATAAAATGAGAATGAAAAAAAAGCAAAGATACAATATTTTTTTTTTATTTAATAAAAATAACTGTTTTTTTTTTTAATATGTATATTTGCTTAGGTATTTAGATGGATAGATAGATAGATAAACGCTTTATTGTACACCGAAAGAACATACAAAAAACTATTAGCAATCAAGTTGTACAATGGGTGACCTTATCGCTAAAAGCGATCTCTTCGCGTATGCAAAATACAGTCCAAATAGAAACCTAAACAATACAAGGTAAAAAAATGAGAAAATATTTAGAAATAATTAAAAATAGGCAACAAGAAAAAAAAACGATATGAGTACATCTACCATAAAAAGATTTTGTCACAGAGCAAGCGTTTTAGCTTACTCGTTGATGTATTAAGTATATCTGCGTTTGTTAAGGTGTTAAGGCGCGTGCTCGAATAATAAAAGCATTTTGCCTACGAGTATAAATATATATGTATACATTTTATTTTATTTTATTTATTTAGGGACAAAAACAGCTACAATATACAATATTTTAGATAACAGGTAACATAAATATAATAATAATATCATAGCCCACTGCATTATCCACATATTCTGTATAACAGCATTGAATTTTTGTGTTAGTACGCCGATAGAGGCTTTTATAAAAATAGTAGGTTAAACTAATTTCAAGTAATTAGGTATCGTGAATCGTTGTACAATATGTAATAGAATTAGGAAGGTAAACATAACAAGAACAAATATATAAGAAATGTAAGAAAGAAAACTATTATTGAACATTAGAGTTGGTAGTAAGAACATTGGGAATATGCTTTTTAAACATCCATTTAGAGCATGCAAAAATATCGACAAAATTTTAAGACTCAATCATTCGACCCATGGGACTCCGAAGTCCAGAGTTTGTGCGACAGGTGTTTACAGCAAACATAGTACCCGCGCGAACCTGCCGCCTATGGAAGGTCCGAGGCACTGCATAGCAAAGTTTGGTAGTGAGGTCACTCACGTCAAAACTACTATTAAAATACCGTATAGTAAGTTGGATTCTAAGTAAGTGCGTCTAGATCCAAGGGGAAGGAGATTGTACTTGTCCAAAAGTTGTGGGCACGATAAACGCGATCTTTACCTGTAATACAGAGTTCGTAGAAACTTACGTTAACTCTCTCGATCTCGTCTGTGTATTTTTTATATAAGGGATTCCCAATTGGCACAGCATACTCGACCTGGGAGCGGACTAGGGTATTATACAAGTATTATACAAGTAAAGATACATAATATCTATACTATATAATATTATAATTAGTAGTATAATAATTAGTAGATTAGTATTTTCGTATGTAACGAAAAAACATAAAAACGAATGGACCGATTTGAAATATTATTTTACCGTTGGAAAGCTACACTATCCCCGGGTGACATAGGCTACTTTTTATCCCGGGAAATTTGGTTTGTCCCGGAAAAAATCATCAACGCGGGCGAAGCTGCGCGCGTATAGCTAGTAATAAATCAGTCATATAGCTCCTATAATAAAAGCTCTGCTTACTTTGGGGTTAGATGATGATGTGAAAAAAATGTTTTCTAATTCCAGTGTTCTGAACATCACACGGTACGAAGAAGGAAAGGCTCCGGAACCGGTCCTCGGAGCTGTTGTGAAGCAGAATGGAAAGCAGTGAGTATCTGATGATAGATGACCTTGTTCTACATAAAAATAAAGACATTACTATCTATACATTTTGTTAAACACGGGCTTTGCTCACGTATTATTTTTTGATGGAGGCGCTGACACTGTTTCGATTCATCTAGAGAATCTTCATCAGGGTGAGTTTGATCCGCGGTCCGTGAGTTGCCGCTTGCGTTCACGGTTCACACGCCGGATTATATCACTACATAGTATAAAATAAAGTCGCTTCCCGCTGTCTGTCTGTCCCTATGTATGCTTAGATCTTTAAAACTACGCAACGAATTTTGATGCGGTTTTTTTTTAATAGATAGAGTGATTCAAGGTTTATATGTATAATTCATGTATAATATAGTAGAGAAACACTGAAAATTTTAGAGGTTTCTAATCACATTAGACATTCCATAGTATATTTTGTATCAGCATTGCACCCGTGCGAAGCCGGGGCGGGTCGTTATTTAGTTATATAATTATATAAGACTATGATCACCATAATATTCTTAATTTGGGGTCTAGGTTGTGTTGTGTGCATTATCCACCAATATTTATTTATAAAAAAATAGTGCCTACAATTCAATATCAATGTAATATTATTTTAACTAATTTAAAAATGCTACTCAGCTATGAAATTGCTAACTAACATCATTCGTATTTACGTAAGTTTTAGCTACTCTGGCGAAACAACGAAACAACAGAAACACCACCAATATATAAAACTCAAGATTTTGATAAATATAATTCAGTAGATTATAATTTTAAAAGCCCATACGACGTATCAAGGACATACAACACCAGTAAGGCGATCGCGCTATTTGTCAACGTAATTGCCATTGAACGGATTGGTTTTGGCAAAGGTTTGGATATGGCTAATCTGAATGTCAAGATGGTACCGCGTTATTTTTTCTGAACGATTTAATTGTTGATTTTATTTTGAAAAATGTATATATAAAACTACCTAGTATTAATTTATGCACAGACTACTGGGATGTACTAAATCAAAAACGGTCGTTTGAAAGCACGGACAAAAATAACGCGATCCCGCAACGTTTGATTAACGTATAATCCAAATTCGAGCTACTTTACTTATCGTACTTTCAGGGTATCGGGAGAGATATCGGTGAGTCCAGGAACTGCTCTTTCCATGGAGATCTTCCTCAATGAGAAGTCGGCTCCGGTGTACGGTCTACTGGTGAACTACATGCACGCTACAGATACAGGAAGCCAGCAGGAAACCATCATCCTCAACGGGTAAGATTTGCAGTCTCATCATCATCTTTGGCCTTTGTTCATCTGTTGAAGATTTAGGTAGCGTCAATAAAGTTATAGAGCAGTTAATTGTAATTGAAAACTTTCGTTCATGGATCCACTCCATCAAGCTGAGGTGGGTGAAGTTTCCTCTCCACTGACATCACTCTGCCTAGGAATCTGTTTGATAGCACAGGCCTTCCCAGTTAAACACGAACTGCTGGCATCGAGCCAGGTTTGTTTCAAGTTTTCCTTCTCTGTTGCTAGTTCTTCTGTTAGTCAGCAGGGGGACTAACCCCCAATAATTTGAAGACTATCGCAATCGTCTCCATCATCAGTCCATACAGAGACTAATTCTGTTTATTTCCGTAAGCTCGATTGGAATCAAACTGCAGCCGAATAACAACTTTTGACATGTTTTCGTATTCTGCTAATGAACAACGGCCTAGCTTACGCTACGTTTACGAAGACGTCAACGATCGAACGTGTGTTTTCTTTTGTTTGGTCATAGAGACAACAGAATAGGTTTTTAGGTAAATATCGAACCGTAATTGAAGCTGAAACGTAGATGTATTGGAATAGAACGATAAGCGTTGTAAATTAACAGAATTACCCCTAGTTGTAGCTCACTTCGCTTACCGATGAACACTTTCAGTGACTCGCTTTGCTTACCGGTGTTAGGGTTATTTCATTGATTTAGACCCTTTTAAGTAAGAAACTTTTAACACAACATAGATCGGATATTCAAACAGTTAATTTCATAATTCAATAAATGCTATATTCCAGGTGTTCAGTAGACCCATATCTCTTCGAGAACTTCGTGACGACGGACGGCGATGTGCTGACGGGCAGGTTCCGCGCATTCAAGTTCCCAGACAGTACGTACGTTCAGTTCCGGGGAACTGTCACCGTCTGCCTCGACAAGTGTCAGGGAGTGAGTATCTTTTTCGTTCATTCAGCCATTCATTCATTCATTTAAATGTTCACTCATTAGCTCATTCTTGTTTTTTGCTCATTTGACCTATTCTTATTCGTTCTGTCAATTGTGCACTTATTCACTCATTCATCTTTTTGCTCTTTTAACCTCATGTTTATTATTTTTTGTTCTGTTTTAATTGTTCACTCATTCTATTAATACTTATAACTCATTCATTTGACTTATTCCCATTCGTTCTGCCATTCGTTAATTCATGTTGTTCGCTCATTCATGTTATTTGCCTATTTTTATTAATATTTTCATTCACCCATTCAACTGTTTACTCATTTGTATTATATACATATTTTTTAGCAATTTGCTTAGGTAGCTATTTTAATTCATTCTGTCATTCACCCATTCAATTGTTCACTCATAGATAGATTGTTTTTTCTGTGTATGTGTCTCTTATAGTATCATACTCGTATGTATGTATCTAAGTATGTATTTCCAAGTTAAAAAGTATTCTAACAGTCATTTAGTTTCCATAGTACAAACTTAGTTAAGCAAAGTAGATGTATGAATTGTCAGCAATATTTATTTATTTATGTTTTATGCCCATTTGTACCTACATATTCTCGTTCATTCATGAATTGAATACCTTGGTTTTTCCAGGTACAATGCAGCAATGGTGTGACAGGATACGGCAGACGGAGACGTGCCATCGCCGATACTGAAGCCAACAAACTGTTCGAGGTCTCTCTCACTACCTTCATCAAAGTGGACTACGAGAATGGCGATAGAGAAGCAGGTGAGACCTTAGGACTTAACTTAACTTGACGTAACTTAGGACTGACTTGGGTACTTTTAAATGATGATCCCGGACGTACACAGCATCATCTGGCCTCAAAGTAAGCAGAGCGTTATGTGTTATGGGAACCACGCGACTGGTTCCCATAACACATAACGCTTACAAAAAATACTTATAATTATAATTATATACATTATTTTTTTGCAAAAACATACACAAAAAAATACCTATAAAAGAGCCTGACTGACTGACTGACTGATTCATCATCGCCGAGCCGAAAACGCTAAAGCTAGAATGCTGTAATTTGGAAGGTAGCTTCCTTTTACAGCAAAATCACCCACTTAGGCGGCATTTTTAGAAATTCAACCCCTAAGAGGGTGAAAATGGGTGAAAACGAATGTATGAAACTTTTTAACGCGTGGTGCGATTTGCTTGAAACTTGATATGATTACAAAAAATGCAAAATAAATGGTAACGTGTTTTAGGATTTTTCAAAATAACCCTCATAAAGGAGTAAAGTGGGCTAAGGTCTGTCTCAGACGCAGAAGGTTGCGGATTCGATTCCCGCCGCGGGACAAATGTTTGTTTGGTCTGCAAGTATTTGTCTCGGGTCTGGGTGTTTCTATGTATAATATGAATGTAAAGTATATAAGTATTATATCAGTATATACTTTGGGGCCAGATGATGGTGTGTGAAATGCCTGCATTATTTATTTATAAGTAAGTAGGTATGTATTTACAAGTATATAAGTATTGTATCAGTCATCTGGGTCCTTGTATTACAAGCTATGCATAGCTTGAAGCTAGAAGGTGCCGTGTATTCAGTAAATTCGATTTATTTATATTTTGCATTACAGAAGACATCCTAGCTATCATCAAAAACCTGAAAGGAGCCAACCAGCGTCTCGAAGACCAGGATGGATCCCCGGCCACGGTGGCAGAAGCAGTTGATAACGAACTAGTTCAAAACGACGTACCCAAGCCGAGCAAAGCGAGCTACGTTACTTGCAGCTTTGTTTTACTAGCGACTGCGCTGACGTTGTTTTTGTAAAGTTAAAGAAGTTATGTAAAAATTCCATGAAATTAAAAAACACACGCTCTCGATTGTAATCGTAATCCCTAGACTTAGAGACCTTCATCAGACCAGCCGGGCGATTATGGAATTCTGATACCTTAAAAACATTGATAGTAACGGCTATCAGTAATATTTACGGAAATGTACATAATATACATTAATATCAAATATAAAACAGTTGAACTTAAATACCGTTTAAAACGATCTATAGATAGATCGACTGATCCAGATTACTGTCATAGGGCAGCGCTCTCAAGACACTGGCGGCATTACCACGTTGAATGTTAATGCTTATACGCTGAGCCAGATAGGAGCCAGTTACTATTGATGAATTGGTATTACGGAAGGTTGATGTTGATTGTAACACATGCTGTCATTATCAATAGAAACTGAGATAGAAACCGAACGTACGTAATATAAATCCATAAAATAATATTGCTAATCGAATCTGATAGACATTGATCAATTGTATCAGATTTGATTAGCAATATTATTGCTATATTACAGACATTGTATCAAGAGATCCATAATCGCCATGAAGATCTCTAGTTAGGTTTTGAGAATATTAAGTAATATTTACCGAAATTCATCTAACGGAATATTTTGATGGCAAGTACTAACTTTGCCGTATATACTTGAATGTTTTATTGCAGACATCGTTACTCTGATGTAACTATAGATATTTTGACATATCGGGTAAAATTTTTTTTTATTTGTCATTTTTGTTTCTGGGTTGCGGCCATCAGTGATTTCGTCGAATAAGCGCTTCGCGTCTACTCGACAATTCGATTAATCGCATCGATAATGTCGTTAAAATGATCGTAAAATTCAGTCGAATGGAAAGATGGATGAACAGATTTTCAACATCGATTGTCAAAAGTAATGTCGGTCGTTTTATCGTTTACTTAAGAAACGATTATTGTACCGATATTTCGTTTATCGTTTTGCCGAGTAGATGGATTTATTTTCTATGCGTTTATAAGATCTCAACGAAATTTTAATAAAATGCTTTAGAAATTTGCAATATTTAGTAATAATAAGGTGCTAATGTTTTTAATAATATTATTACTGGCTAGGTTGAGAACAAAATAAAATAGAATCTTGTGCTAAGAGTGTCGATCCTGCTAACTAATAGCCACAAAATGACACGAGGCTTGTCAATGGCGCCACAAAAAGTCAAAGATCAGAAGAAGTAATAATGGAATAAAATAATGGTCGTCAAATCTGTAGATGCTGTTTTTTGAAAAGATTAGTATAAATTTTACTTTAGAAATTTCCGATGGTGCAAATTTTTTATTTGATTTCGTAAAAAATTTTGAGTTTTGAGTTTCGTTTTTTTTCGTAAATATGTTATAAAATACGAAAGATAGTTTGCTTACAACAAAGTTCAAGTTAAAATAACATTTTTATATCAGAGTATGTAAAATTAATATTTTGTTCCAATATTGAAGATTTTCCGCAGTTCTATTCCAACACGACTAACATAATAAAAACCACGTCAATTTAGTAAATTTAAAACGAGTGATTTAAAAATCGTACTTGGGTACCAGTTTTAAATCACTCATCTTCTCAATCGTAAAATACTCACGTTCTTATTATTTTTTTTGCACCAAAGTCTGAATTTGAATTCAGACTTTGGTGCAAACAAAATAAGAATGTTCGTATTTTACGATATTTTAGTTAGTTCAGAGCGTACTCTGCAAACCAATTTCGTATCGGATCGATAATGTCGTTGAAATGTACTTTGAATTTAGAATACAATTCAGTTGTTACGTTGTCAAATTCAAATTATCATAACATGTGGTGTGAAGGATTGTAATATTGACAGTCAGTATCGACAGACAGTATTGACGTCATTCAAATGATTTGAAACAATGTAGACCTGTGGGGCGATTATAGAACTTTGATACTATCAAAACATTGATACTAACAGTTTTCAGTTACTATTGATGACATGGTATTACGGATCGCTGCGATTTCTATCGGCTACTATCGCTAGTTACAATGTGAAGTTGGTGTCAAACTATAACTCGACCAATTTACAAAGTACGTTTGTGGTAGGAACCGTGTTTAGCGTACTAAGCATTTAAATACGTCGTATATGATTGATTGAAATAATGCCTATTGCTAATCGAAATTGATAGACATTGATGCCTATTGCTAAACGAAATTGATAGACATTGATGCCGATTGCTAATCGAAACTGATAGACATTGATGCCTATTGCTAAACGAAATTGATAGACATTGATGCCGATTGCTAATCGAAAGTGATAGACATTGATTGTATCAAGAGATCCATAATCGCCATACAGTTCAATGCCAGTTTGTAACAAAAATTATACACAAAGAGCTTACTTTCGTCGCTTCTGACTATTAGAGACTTTACTTTAGAGGTTTTTTCTAACCCTAAAAAAAATCTTATTAGGTAGTATCTATTTTAATTCCCTAAAACTCTAAACTGCCATTGTAACTCTCTTAAAAAATATTCTTAAGTTTTAAAACAGTGATTTCTAATTTAGAATTAAGTTATTGCTTATATAAATCTGAACGTAATAATGCTAACGCATTTAAGTCCACTAGTCTTATGGTAAACTAGAACTATGGCAAACTCATGGTTGCGTGGAATAAAGTCAAAGTTTAAAACTCTTCAGCAATAGTCCGTCAGCAGTGCCAGGTATTCTGTCTTCAGAAGTAGTGTGCAATCATTACTGGGTTTACCTTTGAAGGGCATTGGAGCATAACAATACTAGACGAAAAGAATAACCTATATCTTGAGCCGACAAAATGTATGTGATTCCTCTGGTATACCAAAGGAACTTAAGGCTGTTCTGTAGAACATCGAACAGACGTAGACCCTCGCACAATCACACAAAGAATGTAATTCGCTAATGTAAAATTTGCTATTGTGTAACCACTTAGGTCATCAGGTGGGCCGTATGCTTGTCTGCTGGCTCGCGGTTGTATAAAAACAATTATAAGAGCTATTTTGAATCGTCTTAACCCCTTGAGTGGTGAGCCTAAATTTAGACTTTTAAATACAATTCCCGCGCTAGAACTTTCGGGCCAGTTGCGAGTCAACGAAGTTTTCACTACCGGGTAAATTGAACCAGTAACGAGTCAACGGGTTAAATGTTAGATGATGGCGTGAGCGCTGGCACAATCGCACAAAGAATGTAAATTTGCGAGTACGTGCTAGGCCTAAATCACGGTAACCTCTTGCCATCAGGTGGACCGTCTGCTTGTCTGCCGGCTCGCGGTTGTATAAAAACAATCATAAGAACTATTTACATGTTGAGTCGTCTTACATGTTGGGTGAAAATATCTAGAAATGTCAGTCATAACGTGTAGGTAGGATGATAAACATGCGCAGGAGTCTTTGTACTTTGTTTTACTAGATCATGATAAAATCTAGACCGTACTGTGAATAGTTATAGAAATTAATAAAACCTCACAATAAATTACTTACATATAACTTTGTTTTTTATTTAGTTCATTGTCAGAACCTGCAGTAGGTAATACAAATCAAATCAAAATATGATTTACTAGCGACCCGCCCCGGCTTCGCACGGGTGCAATGCTGATACTAATTATACTACAGAATGGTTATCCCTAAGAGAAAGCCATATACCATCGCGGACTTTTTTGTAGACCTTTTGAGGGTGTACAATACTGTAGTACATTATTTTGATCTATCTCGTAGAGTTCAGCCAGCGTTTGCAATGTAAGCGCAAAAATATGTGTTTATTTACGACACCACATAAGAAACCTCTAAAATTTTCAGTGTTTCTCTACTATATTACGCATGTTTTATATATATAAACCTTCCTCTTGAATTACTCTATCTATTTAAATTATATTATATTTAAAACAGCATCAAAACCCGTTGCATAGTTTTAAAGATCTAAGCATACAACGGGACAGACAGACAGCGGGAGGCGACTTTGTTTTATACTCTGTAATGATCATTCAATAAAATCACAAGGACAAAATTCGATCGTCTTCTTACATGCTAGTGAATCTAGGTGCCGGTTCTTCCTAACCCCAGTTACCAAAGAATCCGGCAAGAAACTCGCCTGATCTTAACGCTTTTTTGTGTGATCCTTGCTAATTTTGTAACGGATGGCGAGTCGAGTTGGAGTTGGAGTTGGAGCATTTATCTGCTCCAACTCCAACTCGACTCGAACCTTTTTTGTCATGCAAATAATCTGTTATTTTACAATAAGCTTAAGTTTCTGTTTTATTACGTTTTTTTATTAGCCAATCGACAAATCTAGCACGTCCCTTGGGGCCTTGTTATAGAAGCGTGGGTACGTGTACAACTAGAGCGAGCATAACTGCAGGAACAGTATCTCTATTTCTAGTATTAATAAACATACATTCGATTTTCATAAATACGAGCATAATGACTACCTGACGCAGTGGGCCAAGGTACGACAGAGACGCAGAAGGTTGCGGGCTCGATTTCCGCCGCGGGACAAATGTTTGTATAATCATAAATATTTGTTACGGGTATGGGTGTTTTTATTTATAATATGTATTTATAAAAATTTAGCTATATATATAATATATAATATGTATTTATAAATAAGCTCAGATGAGATCGAGTTGGCCCTAAAACAGCTTGCTTTAAAATGGAAAAGCCCCAGGTGAGGATGGTGTTACGACTGAGATTCTAAAAGCGGGAGGAACCCCCATACTTAAGGAGCTTCAGGAGTTATATAATGCTGTCCTTTTCACTGGGAGAACTCCGCATGCATGGAACAGTGGCGTAGTCATTCTGTTTTTTTAAAAGGGTGAAAAAACTCTTCAAAAAACTATCGACCCATATCGCTGCTGAGCCATGTATACAAGCTGTTTCCAAGGATCATCTCGAACCGTCTTGCGCGAAGACTCGACGAGTTTCAACCGCCGGAACAGGCCGGGTTTCGAAGTGGCTACGGGACTATAGACCACATCCACACAGTGCGGCAGATCATACAGAAGTCTGCAGAATATAATCGACCCCTGTGTCTAGCCTTTGTGAACTACGAAAAAGCCTTTGACACTGTCGAAACCTGGTCTGTTTTGGACTCTCTGCAACGGTGCTAAGTCGATTGGCGATACATCGAGGTGATGAGGAGCCTTTATGAAGCCGCAACGATGACTGTCCAAGTACAGAACCAGCAGACTGGACATATTCACCTGCGCCGCGGAGTGCGACAGGGTGATGTCATATCACCGAAACTGTTCACCAACGCTCTGGAGGATATATTCATGACGCTTGACTGGAGAGGTCGCGCCATCAATATAAATTGCGCACACATCTCTCACCTGCGGTTTGCAGACGACATCGTCATCATGGCTGAAACGTTGCAGGATTTACAACAGATTCTGGACAGCCTTGCGGATTCGTCTCAGCGAATCGGTCTCCGGATGAACATGGATAAAACCATAGTTATGATCAACGAGCACGTTGACCTGGGACCGGTCGTCGTAAACGGAGTCTTCCTCGAAGTTGTATCCGAATATGTCTACCTAGGGCAGTTGCTCTAACTAGGTAGAAACAACTTCGACAAGGAAGTTAAGAGGCGAATACAACTGGGCTGCGCAGCGTTTGGTAAACTTCGTCGAGTCTTCTCAACGCCCATACCTCAAATCTTAAAACGAAAGTTTTCAATCAGTACGTCCTACCAGTAATGACATACGGAGCCGAAACGTGGCCACTCACCGTGCGACTTGTCCACCAGCTCAAGGTCACTCAGCGAGCTATGGAGCTATAGCTATAGAGCTATGCTCGGAGTTTCTCTTAGGGATCGAATCCGAAACGAAAATATTCGTCAGAGAACGAAGAACCGACATAGCTCAGCGAATTAGCAAGCTGAAGTGGCAGTGGGCAGGTCACATATACCGCAGAACCGATGGCCGTTGGGGCAGACTTGTTCTTGAGTGGAGGCCGCGTGTCGGCAAACGTAGTGTAGGGCGCCCTGTAGCTAGGTGGGGCGATGATATTAGTAAGGCAGCGGGCAAGGATTGGAGGAGAAGAGCTGAAGATCGAGCTAAATGGCGTGCCATGGGAGAGGCCTATGTCCAGCAGTGGACTGACACGGGCTGATGATGATTTATAAAAAAAGTATATAAGTAGTATATCAGTCATGTGGTACCCATAACAAACTCTCCTTACTTTGGGGCCAGATGATGCTGTGTGAAATGTCCATCATTACTTATTTACATAAGATATGAAGTTCTTGGAATACCTAGGTAATGTTTTATGGCACAGCACACAGCATGGCAGGTTGGTGTTGCCGTCGTTATTTTAAACTATTTTTATATAATAATAATAGTTATTATCTACCCGCACTTTCCCACTGCTGGGCAAAGCCCTACCAAATTCTCTCTATTAATTCCTCTTCCGCGCGATGGTCCAGTTGGCTAGGAATGTGGTGAGCTCTGAATAATATCTTTTAGTAATATTTTCTTTAAATAACTACTAAGCAAAGATAGTGATGTTTAGTTAGAACACGCCTCGAAGGTTTTAATTTCGAAATCGCTGGTATGGTTTGCATTGTCAGACTAATTCTCTCCAAATAATTACGTTTCGAAACTACAGAGATACCTAACTAATTTCATTGATATATAGAATAATATGAAATACATGTGAAATAGGACCTCTAAAGACTTACCTGTAATGCTTCAAAATGAATAAATTATTATTATTATTACTATCTAAGGACCGTTTAAAACAATCTACAGATAGCTCAAAAGGTCTAGATCACTGCCATCAACACTGACGGCATTGCTACGTTGAATAGCAATGTCAATGCGCTGGACCAGATTGGAGCCTGCTCTAGGGACACACGATGTTCCTACCAGATGCCGCGATGGGTTCCTTTTCTCCATGTGCCCAGTCTCTCGAATCCAAAAGGCTCAAATATGTAGGCCCTATCAAGACTGGCATATTTAAGCCTTTTGAGATCCTCGGCACATTCAACCACCGCACCAGCTCTAACGGAAGTCGACAGATGGGATGCATCCAATACCAATGACCTACCCATCTCGGTAGGTTGGGTAGGTAGGTATAACAGCTGGCACGTTGACGCTGGTAAGTGCCCTACGTACGAATCGTTAAGACTTACGTGACGGGCAATCCTACTCGCGACAAGATGGCTGTACCTACCACACTGGCACTGATGAGGGGCGCAGCACCGCGCACCCAACCGCAGACAAATTGCAACTCGAAATGTTGTAGGTAAATAAGGATCAATTAAGGTGCCAATTTAAAATGATGGTAGAGCTTGTATATTTTTTTCTTTAAATTTAAAAAGAACAAAACGGGATGTTTTTTTAAAAAAAAATTCCCAATCGGTTAATACCTAACGGATGGATTGACGGGCGGAGTTCGGAGATAATAAAAAAAATTACAACTGAATTGAAAACCTGCCCTTTTTTATAGTCGTTTAAAAATAATCAGTACCTATTGTATATATGACTAGGAAGAAGAAAAACTTAGTAAAGTAAATAAAATAGCCACATTGAGTTTCAGTCTTTTAATAGAACCATGAAAAACGAAACAATCCATCATGAAGATAAAAACTAGAATACGTAATCACATAAATCAACTGTATCTTAGTAAATATAGGTAGGTATTAATTGTACCTAAAATACAATTAATACTTAAAGAAATGAAAGGTGTTTACTTTTCTACGTTAGAGGTTTCGGTTTTACGAAGCCGATAAACCGATACAAAAACGATATATAATAAAATTGCACTCACTAACATAACAGTTAACTTATACAGTGGTGGCAATTCGGTTGGTTCATTTCTAAAATTAGGAATTGTCTAAAATATATTTAGTTAGTTATAGCACTTGTAAAACCTATTCGGTTGGTACCATCTAACTAAATTAGGAACGCTTAATTAAGTTAGATAAACTTAAATTAGGATAAGTTAGTAACAGCAGAATACCAAAGGTTAATTTGAAAGTTCAAAACCTAATTTTAGCTAAAATTAGTTAGGTTGATGCCAACAGAATTGAGGCCAGTGACAAGAAAACTATGATCAGGGCTACTAATATTATCAGGTGAACAAAATGTATTATCAGGGCAATAAAATGTATAATCATGGCCACTAAAAGTTTTATCAGAGCCACTAAAAGTATTATCTACTATTCACTTATCCACTAAATTTATTATCAGGGTTAATAAAAGTTTTATGAGAGTTTCCAATTGAATAATCGGGGCTAAATGTATTATCAAGTCCAATAAAAGTATTATCTACTAAATTATTAACAGAGCTACTAAAAGTATAATTTCGGCTACAAAATGTATTAATAGGGCTACTTAGTATTCTCAAGACCACTGAAAGTATTATCAGAGCTACAAAAAGAATTATCAAGGCTACTAAATGTATGTAGGCAACTAAAATATTTATCAGGCTACCAACGAAATTAACATGGCAACAAACTATGCCCAAAACTCTACCATAGCTATAATTTTTGAGATTGACAACCACAAACTTACAAAGCACCTAGGTGTCTTAATTTAGTACATAACATAATATATATTTTAGTAGTTAGCGCGTTTATTAATACCTAATTAATTTATTTCCGATGTTTTAATTATGTTATTGCAACATAATTGAAACATCGGAAATTAATTATTCTTGACTGCTAATGGTTTGACGCGATAAGTACCAGTTATCTAAAAATGTGAATTCTGATCGCGCAAGTTTAAAAAATACTAATGTTTAAGTTATTTAAAAAAGTTTGATAAACACGTATTTTATTAATGTATTATTTTGTCGATGGAGGCACCGACACTGTTTCGATTCTAGAGAATCTTCATCACCCTGAGTTTGATCCGCGGATCGCTCGTTCCCGGTCGAGTTCACGATTCGCACTCAAGTGTTTTAAGTACAGTCGAATACTTACACGGAATAACGTTTTAGCTAATACTTTTAACAAGAATAAAACCTACAAAGATTACAATAAAACCTACTTTATTAATAATTAAAAACAGTAATGCTCACGACTGTCCCAGGGTTGGTAGAATCCTCTTTAGTTAATTTACAATAATACAATACATAAAAAATAAAGCAATAAATAAAAATACAATACAATTTTCATCACCAAAATAATAATACATAGGAAATACATAGGTGACAATTAATGCAATCAAATGATCAATAAAGTAATACAACATTAAAATGTTAGACGGTACCCCCAGCAAATTAACTTTTGCACCAGAAAAAAGCCTTTTTGCCGCTATTGTTAACCGACTTCAAAAAAAGAGGAAGTTCTCAATTCGTCGGAAACTTTTTTTTTATGTATTTTCACCGATTACTAAAATACGCCTTTGTTTAAATTTCTTTCCTGTATTTCAAAGTATACTTACCAGGTCCCATTTAAATTTTTCGAAATCGGTCGATTGGTTTTTAAAAATTAACAAAAATAAAAAAAATATACATCGATGGATTTTTTTATATGCATACATATTGCATGCATATTTTTTATATGCAGTCGATTGTCTTTTTAGTTTTTAAAACGTAATTATTGGTTATCTGCTAGTTAATTAAATGAATAATATTTAAAAATATGGTTTATGGTTTATCTGCTCGTTAATTAAATTAATAATATTTAAAAATATGTTTTATGTGTCCAATATATTGCCTCCAACTTCCTCGTTTCAAATTGCTTTCAAAATTATTTCACGGCGTCTGGTGGATACATCGCGTGACCCAAGAGCTGGCTCCTATCTGGCCCAGCGTATTAGCATTGCCATTCAACGTGTCAATGCCGCCAGTGATTTGAGAACCCTGCCCTCTGGCAGTGATCTGGATCAGTTAAGCTATCTAAATGTTTTAAACGGTCCTTAGATAGCTCAACTGTTTTCATGTATTGTATATTGTTATTGTCACATTTCTGTAGAAAATAATTGCTTTAAAGGTATTGTAAATTCTGTGATTTCCGTCATTACTGTAGACGTCATCAAGCTAAGGAGGAGGGTACCTAGCCACTTGACGTGACCTAACTGTCAAATTCTATGAGTATTACTAATGTATCAACCATTTTAAATTTATAAATGTAAAATGTGTAAAATAAAATCACTCATTCATCACGAAATCTCAGAAACAACCGAACGGATTGGAATGAAATGAAGGACCGTAGGTGCTCGCTAAGAAAGGTTTTCAAAAAATTCACTTGGGTTCATGGTTAAACAGCGAGAGCCGCGATTAAGCTTTGTAATTTTTCCAAAACATTCATTCATTCAATTATTATCATGCTACTTTTTATCTACCACGCGGGCAAAGCCGCGGGAAACAGCTAGTTATGTATGAAATAAGGTCTAATATATTCAGTAATCAACATCTTCCGAGTGTTGACATCGTTTTAATTTTAAGGTTATAATAATTAGGCCAGTCATAATAGCATTTAACTTTGCACTAAATTTCCGATCCAAATTTTTTTATAAGGTTTAGGATCATAAAATCACTGAGCATAAAATCACAAAATGCTGACAGATCCAGGTGACGCTTCAAGCGCCATCTTGAAAAAACGTTTTTGGCCGATATCTCCAAAAAAAATTTGGATCGGAAATTTAGTGCAAAGTTGACCAAAAAAAACGTCTATTTTGACTGTACTAAGTTGCTAGTAAACTAAGATCAAATTACGCTCTTTTTAATTCCTTATGTGATATTTTTCTAAAGAAAAATTGCAATTTGAGCGTTCAATTTGCTGTGGGTACATAATATGAATACATAATACATAATATGAAATCAAAAATTAAACTACATATTATGTAATCTTATATAGGTATATATTTAACCATGTTTCTAATGAATACATAACTACTTAATATGTATTGTAACTTTGAGTAAGGTAAACTTATTTACAAAAAGATCGGCGTAAATACTTACATAGAAATTACTTAATTGATGTACTAACTTTTTACCAAATTATATTTTAATTTACTTAATATAAGTATATAATATACACATACCAACCTAGTTATAATAGTTAAAAGTTTGGCAAGAATATAATAAAATGATATAAAGTTCGTGATACAATGGACGGATGAATGAATGAGTTAATGAATGAATGAAATTAATAAAAATTGGGTGAATGATGATGACTGAATGAATGATTATGATTAATAAAACATATATATTGATTTATTCTAATACATTACTTGGCACATTACAGTAAAGTAAGTAATTACTTACATTTAATTAATTCGCATACGAACTTTGTCATTTGATTTTGATTCCAAAAAAAGTTTTCAAGGTGAAATGTATGCAATGTCCTACTCCAGGTTTTAAACTATCTATATATCAATTTTCATTTAAATCAGTGAAGCTGTAACGATGTTATTTTGTAACAAATATCCAAACTTACCATTTAAAATATTTGAAAGAAAGGTATAGACAGTACCACAGAATATATTAAGGTACATGATCTATGACTGAACCTTTGTATATTTGCAGTATCCGATTTTTTTATTCAGTCACATGTGGAGGCTGACATTAATGAATAATAATAATTGAATATTATTTAATTATAATAATGTGTTTAATTAATACTTATAATATTTCTACGTGATAACCTTATAAATCGATGAACGCCGGCTGCATGTACGAAAAAGCATGACTCATTGTCACGTTCCGCCTGAGCCGAGCGTGCAAGCGAGATCGCGGATCAAGCGATAGAGAGGCACGATCGGTTCATCAATGTTTTGTTATGACGTTATCACGTAAAATTATCGTTCGTACAACGGCTTTACAGATAACAATTATTTGCAATATATTGCCGCGTGTTAGTCTCGCAAAATATCGTAAAAAGGCTCAAACGATTTGTTTGATTCTTTGTTTTGTTCGCCTCAATGGGGTAGTTTACAGTTAAATTCATTTTATTTGGCAAGAAGTTCACCGCGTCAATTAACTTTAGAATAAAAACAATACCTACTACAGATAAAATAGGTAAAGAACGAATGAATTTAATGCTACACCTTTAATACTACATTCATAATTATAAGTTTTTCATACTCGAGTTTATTTATAATATTATTATTTTACATTATTAAAATCGAAGTTCTATACAAAATCGTAAATTCGATCTCCATCTCCACAGATTATAGGAAATAGGAACACATAGAAGATCAAGTTCCCTAAATTTTTGTTGGCATTCTTAATACTATAGTTATATTTAATACTATAACTGCTATAAATAACGATTGGGCACCTTATTGTTATTAAACATTTTTATTGCTATTAAATTTAAAAAATATTAGTGCAAAAGTGACAGCAAAAAAGAAAAAAAAATTGAAATGTAACAGTGGACGCGGTGCTTATGAGAAATTGGTAAATATAATTTACCAATTTCTCATAAGCACCGCGTTTCTCATAAGCGATCATGTTAAATTCAATTTGATTTATATCAACGTCATCATAAAAGAGTATTAAATAAATAAATATTGGTAGACTTTTCACAGCATCTAGCCCCAAACTAGGCAAGCATAGCTTGTAGCTACTAGATGACAGATAGAATACTTGTATATAAATGGTATTTATAACATCCAGACACAGAACAAACTCCAGTACTCCAAGGTACTTCATAACTCATGAAAAGATCGGTTTAGTTTATGGAGCTATTAGCTGATTAGCCATCAGTAGGTAAGTATACTAGATCTTTTTTGAAGTGAAAACTTCTTTTAGCGCGGTACGCATATTTTTAGATGAGGTAAAACCTCTGGATTCGCGACACCGGTACCGTTATAATTTATTATAAACCTTAATTCACATGTTTACAGTCTACTTTTGTGTAGAAAAGTTTACTGAGTTAGGTTCTTTGATATATTATCTACATTCTAAACAAAAAATATTGCATCATCTGTGTTTGTTCAGTATTTGATTGGCAGTCGCCATAATTACTGATTTTGAAGTGATTTATTACTAAACTCTAACGCGCCAAAATAAGTTTTCACTTCTGTCGGCACTCCCGGAGTGCAACCCGGGAGTGTATTTTTTTTGTCCTTAAAATACACTCGAAAACATCTGGATACTTAATGAAATTATGTTCATCACACAAATGTTTGTCCTGTGGTTTGAACCCACACTAGCTCGAAAGGCAGAGTTACTAACTGAGAGGCCAGTTAATCAGTAACTTGTTTTTCGGAGCCACTCTGCCATCCAGAATCCATAGTATTAGTGTCACTATAGCAATGATGATGGTTCGATTTCAAAACTTCCCCCTTATCATCTCTCACCGGTTCGTACTGCGAATCAGGCCCTAAGCACTTCGAGGGTTCAGGTTCATTCGAGTACACTGTATCTTGTCTGTCATCATCAGACAACAATGACTCTTCTGTGTTTGGGGATAGAGGTGAAATTATCGGTGGTGGTGGCACGAAGAAGTCGGCTTTGGGAGAATCTAAGCTAGATTGCCTAGGATGGTCCTTAGGTAGGTTTTTAGGACTTATTCTAGGCATAGGGACGCGTAAGGGACTAATATGCGTCCTAATTTTAGGGCTTCCCTCAATTCTGATACTGGAATTCAAATCTGACATTCGTTCAATGCGGTCACTGATGCGAGAATCATTCAATCGCTCGTGACGGGACTCGTTCATTCGGTCGCATGTATCGCTGATGCGGCTAACTCTTGATTCATTCAATCTAGTGTCGTTCATGCGTTCACAGTGCCGAGATTCGTTCATACGTTCAATTCTTGGATCATTCATGCGTTCCACTCTAGAATCGTTGAGGCGTTCCAGTCTTGAATCGTTCAACCGCTCACTGATTCTCGAATCGTTCATTCGTTCATGTCTGGACTCGTTCATCCGATCGCAGACTCGTTCACCCATCCGCTCACTCAATCTCGTCTCATTCATCCTATCACTGATTCTCGAATCGTTCAACCTGTCCAACTCATTCCTTGAATCACTCAATCGATCTCTTGAATCGACTCTCGACTCCCTAATCGACTCACTCAGCCTATCTCTCGATTCACGAATCGAGTCGTTCAACCGATCTCTATCACGAATTGAATCGTTTAGTCTATCCCTAGAATCGATCCGTTCACTTACTCTATCATTCACTCGCGGATCGTTCCGTTCATTCATTCTTAAGTTCAGCTGTTCAATTTGATGCTCTGTTAACCGTAAGGAGCCACTGACGTTAGCTCGTTTGTCTTGAGTAACGTTTCTTATCTTCTCTGGTTTGTGTTTGTTGGGACGACGTTTGGAACCGACTTGGGGTTGGGGTCGTTGTTGACGTGTTAGAGTGAACGACCCCGTGTCTGATTCAGAGGTTGATTCGGGGTGGTTTTCAATAGTGCCCACTAGAGATACGTTAGGGTTGATGCAGCATTCCGCCTGTGGACAAATAAATAAATAAATATTGTAGGAATGCACACAACACCATCTAGCCCCAAATTAAGCATAGCCTGTATTATGGTGAACAGATGACTGATAGAATACTTAAATATTTTTAAATACATACTTATAACACTTTATATTACTCAGACAGAACAAACATTCATCACAAAATTTTGCTCTGGGAATCAAACCCACAACCTACAGCGCAGAAGGCTGGTACCAAATGAGTTGTGAGGCCCGTCAATTTATCATTAATTTTAAAAGAACTAGCTGAAGCCCGCAGCTTTGCACGCGTGGTAGGTACCTACTTGAAAACTAGCCTATATCCGTTCCTAGTACTATTCAGCCGTGAAAAAGTTACATACAGACAGATAGACACACAATCGAAATTATAAATAAAAATCTTGCTCTCAGTTTTCGTGTTTATACTCCTCCGAAACGGCTTGACCGATTTTTATGAAATTTTATATGTATATTAAGTAGGTTTGAGAATAGGTTTATAACTAATTTGTATACCCCTAAGTGTTAAGGGTGGCTCACCCCAAAAACATTTTTTTTATGTTCAATAAGGCAAAACAACGGGTCAACTAGTCGAATTTATAAATTATTAGAGTAGAACCGAATAAGGGAACGCCCTCTCATGGATTTATTGGTATTAATTCGGCAATTGTCACACGGGCTCTGCGTTGCATACAAATTATACTAGATGGCGTGATTATCAATTATAAATATCTAAGGAGCCAATATACCTGCAGGGGCCACATTACCTCCTTTATGGTTGTGGATATAGATATGAGTAATGAATCTAAGCACAGGGTGACATTACCTTTACTGACACGTTACAGCAACTAGACACGTCGGCGAAGTAGACCTCTGATTCAGCATTTTGATTTACAGCGCGACAATCTTGCATGGAAGACCTGAAAATGGCGTATTAATAAAAAAAAAAGAAAAAGGCCGGATTGGGTTAACGATAGTGGCAACGAGTTAAATAATAAAGAACTAGTCAAAATAAAAAATAAAAAATAAGATAATATCTTGTGTTTTTGAAGTGATAAGTTTCTCCTTCCCTCCTTCTTATGGGAGGGTAAACCGCTACGTTACGTAACGCGTTATAGCGCCAGTCTGTCTGGCTTCCCTTTATCTCACGCATATGGCAGCGGTAGGCAGCATCCTCTCTCACTCTAACCAACAGCGCTAGTTAGATTAGTTTAAATTATCACTTCTGTCGGGCGAGACGCACACGTTTTTTTTTGTTTTTGTTTTGCTATTTCTACAAATATTCATATTATTATTAATAAATAAACAATGCCGAACATTTCACAAAACAACATCTGGCCATAGTAAGCAGCTTGTATTATCGGTACCACATGACTGATATATTAGATACTTAGGTTCTTTTATTTTATACCTAAATACATATACATAATAAACATAGAAACACCCAGACCCAAAACAAATACTATCAGATCATACAAACATTAGTCCTGCAGCGGGAATCGAACCCGCAACCTTATGCGTCTCAGCCGGGCCTTGGTTCACTGCGCCACAGAGGTCGTTGCTTGTCTCTGACGAATGTTTACCTGATTGGTGAATGCTTATCATTCTGAAATCCTAGATTCTCCTTGCCTTGTTTCACGCAGGAGTCCGAGCTCTGATCTGAAACTGAATATAAATAAATAAATAATAAATAAATAATCCCGGACATTTCACACAACATCATCTGGCCCCAAAGTAAGCAGAGCTTGTGTTATGGGAACCACTTGACTGATACAGCATGCTTATTATGGCTTCACGGCTCAGCTGGTATAGTCTGCTAGATTGTGGGTTCAATTCCCTACAAGTAAAATATATGTTTGACGACCTCTACGCAGTGGACTAATGTCCGGCTGAAGAGCAGAAGTTTGCAGGTTCGATTCCCGCCGCGGGACAAATGTTTTCATGATCTGCAAGTATTTATCTCGGGTCTGGGTGTTTCTATGTATAATATGTATTTTAAAAAAAAAGTATATCAGTCATGTGGTTACCATAACACAAGCTCTGCTTACTTTGGGGCCAGATGATGCTGTGTGAATTGTTTGGCATTATTTATTTTATTATGTTTTATATTATTTTTAATAAGTAATACTGTTGTTTTCCTTATCTTTAAATTGAAATATTAACTAAAACCTGTTAGTATCAATGTTTTGATAAAATCAGAATTCCATAATGGCCCGATTGGTTTTTGAATCGTTTCGTTTTTAACGGTCTTTAGATATTTCAACTGTTTCACATATATTTTATATTTTTCTGTACATTTCTGTTAATACATTATTTTTTTCTATATATATAAATAATAAGGATTGGCCCACAGTGGCTTTAGAAAGGGACAATTGGAGAAAAGGAAGGGAGACCCTTGTCTGCAGTGGGACGTCACGGGCTCTTATTAATTAATATCGATTGTTTTCCTAGGCACTACTAGTAGAGTGAAGGGAAATTTTACTTTCCCGTGACACTACTGGTAGTGCTACAGGTAAAAGTACATTTCCAGTGACACTACACTGTTGCCAGTAGTTTCACGGGAAATATTATTTCCCGTCGCACGAGTGAACCTTTTGTGGGTAGTAACACAGTTATGTATCTAGACAGACGAACTATATTCTTCTGGCGGTTTGGCGGCCGCTGCCGCGGCACGCTCGCTTCTCTCGCTCGCCTTGCGCGTTGTTTTTTATACTCTAACATAACCTAACTAACAGGTTTCGATCTGATTCAGCTTTTTCTCCTGACTCTACTCTGTCCAGTCGCTAATTTGTCCAGCTGGGTTCTGTCGAAATGCTCCTTCCTGACAGACCTAAACTAGTATTAGTAGTGCCAGTGTGCCATTGGTAATGAGGTAATCCACGGGAGATTTTATAATATGCGATGAATTAGCCAATAAGAATAGTAGTGGCATCATTCTACTAGTAGTGCCAAGCGGTAGTGCCTAAGACAAGAAGACATGCATAGTATAAATAATAAATCATCTAACCATAAAGTTATAAGCTTGTGTTATGGGTACCACATGACTGATATACTACTTACAACCTTTTTTTTGTAAATATATATTATACATCGAAACACCCAGACCCAAGACAAATACTTGCAGATCATACAAACATTTGTCTCGCAGCTATATATACTACTAATGTACATTTTTTTTGTAAATACATACAAATTATAAATTGAAAAACGCCACGGGACGAATCTTTTTAGATCATACAAACATTTGTACTGCGGCGGGGATTGAACACGCAACCTTCTGCTTCAAATGAGGGCCTTGTCACAAATGTCCCACAAATGTCAAAAATTGTTTAACTTGTCCGGGCGAAAAAAAGACTTCCTATACCTTTGCTAGCACTCTTCTGGTGTAAGCACTCGATGGCGACCGCGTCGTCCATTCTACAGTCTCGGTGCAGGTTACCGGCACTCATATCCATTCTTTGACACCTATTAACAAAAATAAAACATTATATCGAGTCACTAGTCTCTCAAATACTGTCTACTCAAATTATTAGTATTATTTTATAAGGTAATATAAAATATGAATAATTATACATGTTAGTTATGTGAGATGTGCAATACCGTGTGTGTGTGTGCTTTTGATAAAAGTTGGTATGGAAAAAGATTGTATTTTGAAGAAGGACATAGGTTACTTTTTTAGCAGTTGCATTGCCTGTGAATCCACGGGCAGAAGCTAGTATATAATATAGAAAAAAACATGTAGAAAACTGATTTCAATATTTACCTGTACGGTACTAAATGTCCTCTCAAAGTATTAAGCCTGCCATCCTGAATATGCGTCATTTCCATATCCTCCGGGTAAATCTGGCTCATATGAGCCATTTCAAGGCGATCGGGGTTCATTCGGCTCATTTCCGGGTTAATTCGGCTCAACTCTGGGTTAATGCGACTCAATTCGGGGTTAATACGATCCTGGCTCATACGACCCCCATCTCTTGATTCCGGGTTCATACGCATATCTTGATTCATACGAACCATTTCCTGGTTCAAACGGCTTCCATCAGGGTTCAGACGATCCTGAATCATCCTTTCCTGAATCATTCTATCCTGAGTCATCCGGCTGTCTTGGTTCATCCTATTTTCGTGATTTAAACATTCCTGGTGTTGTGCTTCTTGACGCATATCGGGGCTTACCCCCTGGATTCCTCTCTCCATCCTCTCTGGTGGTAAGTGGTGAAGGTAGGAGTTCCGGCAGGTATGTGGGTGAGATTCAAGCTCGTTCCGATGGACTTCGATGTGATGGTGATGGAGTAGGGTGGCTGTAGCTGGATCCTGGTGAAGGTGGTGGCTGGAAGACATAGATATGTTTAAAACCCTCATAATCTCTCTTGTTTTGTTAACAATGTATTAATTTGAGCGAAAATTCAACGAACAATTTTAATATCATCGGTCAAAGTCAATGTGAAAGTAAATTTATTGAATAAAATTTGAATCATACAAAAATACCTGTCCTGTTTCACCATCCTTAGAGATGCTAATACTTTTTTAAATGTATTTATTTATATCTATAATTCCCCTTAAAATAAATTACTCGATTAAAAGTCCCATAGAAAATTTCTTTCCATGTTTTTTCGCACTTCGGTGTACTGTTTATTTAAATAAAAATATACACAAAGTATACCCACCCAAACAAAAAAATAACTTTTCAAATCGGTTCATAAATGATGAAGATCTAAAGTAAGAAACGAAATACAACCTGAGTTCAAATTAAAAACCAAACTTCAGAACCATTTTTATGAAATTTCTATTCACATAAATAACATATTTTTCAATCAGTTCAGAAACGATGGAAATACCTATTTTGAAAACCCGTTTGATACACGTTTTTTGAATACCAGTTTTCGGGTATTTCGATACTCTTCCGATATTATTGCGAACATTTATCAAGAGGCGCTTAGAGTTTTCAGCTATTTCCAATGCAGCTCCAGCTCTAGCAATTATCAAATTATCCTACTGGGATGAGAGAGTGGCAAAGTGTCAACCCATTAGCATCCCATACGAAAGCACAAGCCCGTTCCTAGGGTATCAAAGGCGCACGAAAGGAGCCTCTGAGGCGCACTGTAATCGTTTCACCACACTGGTTTTTGATAACCAGTGACACGACACGAGAAGAAGAAGGCATCAAAGTTATGCCATCGGCCTTTCATCACACATGTGTATATCCTGGGGGGAATCGATCTCTCGGCCCACAGCGCATAAGGCAGAGCTAACCACCTGAACTGACAGGTCAATCACATTATATTATCAGTGTATCTGTTTTGTGAAGTTAAATAAATATTTTCTATTTCTATTTAAAATAATACGTGAATAAAATTTGTTTTTCAATATGTATATTAACTCACCGACTTCCATTCCTTCCTTGCGGGCTGTAAGGCGGCGGCGGACCCCAAACCCCGGTCTGAGCATCAAAACTCCCACTAGACTCTCCAAACCCTTCCTGATACTGTCCAAAATTACCCTGACCCGGGGCAAAACTACCCTGACTTGAGGCGAAATTACCCTGCGGGGTAAAATTACCCTGGACTATGTTACTATTAAAACCGCTTTGAGCTGGAAAGTTTCCTTGGAAACCCTGCGCTTGGTTTATTTGCGCTGGGGTGAAATTGCCCTGGAAGTTTTGGCGGAATTCAGGGTAAGTTCGGTCGTCGTAGGAAGCTTGGGGGTTGGCTGAAGGGGTGTCGTCACAGAAGCCGTAGGCGCTGTCTCCTGACTGTGGAACACCACCCATTTGGCAGCGAGAACTGTAATAATAAAATGTTATATGGTTTTTTATACAACTTAGCAAGCAAATTAGCATACGGCCCACCTGATAGTAAGTTGTTACCGTTATGTTTGCATTACCAAGAGAAAACACGGACGATGCGTATAGTCCTAAAGGTAACCTGGTAAAATGATCGTTTTATGAAAAAGAAGAAGTTTTCTAGAAGGTTTTACAAACAAATCACATATAAAGAAAGAAAGAAATAAAAATAAACACGTTTATTTACAAAAGGTGTAGTGGTAGTGTAGTGCTTTAGGTTACGACCTTGAGATCGTGGGTTCTAACTCGATCGTGCACCAATGGTTCGCATTGCCAGTTGCCAGTAGCTGAACTGATCCAGATCACTGATCCCCAGAGCCAGAGATCCCCAAGACACTGGTGACATTACCACAGCAATACAGCAACAATAATAATAATTCCGGACATTTCACACAGCATCATCTGGCCCCAATGTAAGCAGAGCTTGTGTTATGGGTACCACATGACTGATATATTACTTATATACTTAATACTTATATACCTAATTACTTATATATCACTTTTTATTTTTTGTAAATACATACATCTTATACATAAAAACACCCAGACCCGAGACAAATACTTGCAGATCATACAAACATTTGTCCCGCGGCGGGAATCGAACCTGCAACCTTATACAATGTTCCAAGAGCTGGATCCGTTAATACACTGGGCCAGATGGGATCCAGCTCTTGGTTTACGCGAAATTTCTACCAAACGCCGTCAAAATCATTTTGATATTCATAATATTAATTTAGTAGTTTAAATAATAACTTACTTTTGGCTATTACTCCTGGGCCATGGAAACCAGCTCCACGCGGAAGTCTTGCGTCCAGTCCCAGGGTTGGGAGAGTATAGGTTCCCAATACGACCTGGAATAAAGTCAAAGTCAAAAGATACTTTATTCAATACAATCACAAGGATCACTTTGAAACGTCTTACATACTAGGTGAATTTAGGTGCCAATTCATCCTAACCCAAGCCCGAGAAAAATTGGCATGAAACTCGTCCTGGTCATAGCACTTTGTATTATCCATCTTATAACTACCTTAATTACGGAAAACTAATACAAAAGAGTTTATACACTTCAAATGTGTCGGTTAACTGTCTAACTGTAACTGTGGGCAGAGCAACATGAGGCCATGCATTCTTATCAATAACTAGCGACCCGACCCGGCTTCGCACGGGTGCAATGCTGATACTAATTACTTCTACTACTAATTGTACTACAGAATGGTTATCCCTAAGAGATAGCCATATACCATCGCGTACTTTTTTGTAGACCTTTTGAAGGTGTATAATACTGTAGTACATTATTTTGATCTATCTCGTAGGGTTCAGCCAGCGTTTGCAATGTAAGCGCAAAAAATGTGTTTATTTACGACACCACATTAGAAACCTCTAAAATTATCAGTGTTTCTCTACTATATTATGCATGTTTTATACATATAAACCTTCCTCTTGAATAACTCTATCTATTAAAAAAACCGCATCAAAATCCGTTGCATAGTTTTAAAGATCTAAGCATACATCGGGACAGACAGAAAGCGGGAGGCGACTTTGTTTTATACTATGTAATGATATACAATATTCATAATCCATCATCATCCATCAGACTGACCTGGTGCCCAAAATCGATGCTGAAGACTGATGTCCCAGGCTGGCTGGGCAGGGTGACATTGGGCACAGCAACTACAGGTGTTCTGAAAGATAAAAGACACGAGATTTATTAGTAATTATAATGTTCATCATCATCATCATTGGCCTTCGTACATCTGTTGAAGATGATTTAGGTGGCGTCAGTTACAGAGCAGTTATTTGTAATTGAAAACATTCGTTCATGGATCCACTCCAGCAAGCTGAGGTGGGTGAAGTTTCCTCTCCACTGACGTCACTCTGACTGGGATTCTGTTTGATAGCGCAGACCTTCCCAGGTACCCACACTAACCTCTCGATCTCGCCGACAGGTCCCGCAATAATAATTTTACAAGTCAAATTATCAGTTAGTAAGTACTTATATTATAAGGATTAGGAATAGTCGTAGTTTCTATACGAGTATCTTTATTACACGGTGGAGAGACCCAAGTGGTAAGCGTAATAGAGGAAGACCGCTTACGAGATGGGCGGGCGACCTAAATAAAAATGGCAGGACCAAGCTGGATGCAAACAGCCAAAGACAGGGAAAGGTGGCATTCCTTGGAGGAGGCCTTCACAAGTGGAGGAGTTCTTGCAATATAAATAATAGAATAATATTTTTTTACTATATTTTTTTACCTTAAGTTTATTTTTTTTCTTCAATTATGTACCTTTTTCATTTGCAAGAAATAAAGGTTTTTTTTCTTAATTTATTTATATTTTTATATCTCTGTTATCTTGGCTAAACGTTTGATAATGAGGTAGATTATATTTTGAGGACGGACATACGTTACTTTTAATGTAGATACCACGCGTGCGAAGCTGCGGGCAGATGCTAGTAAAGATACCTGCACGGGCCGGCTGGCTGAAGGCGCAGTTTGTCCCGACGGAGGCCGGTACAGAGACCTGCATCTCAACTCCAACTGCTCCCAGTACATCTTCTTGCGCTCATGGCTGTAACAATGACAAAACAATATATGATTGGTGGACTAAATAATAAAATTGAAGTGTCTCTTTGTAATAAAGATAATTGATTCAGGCGTAACTTTGCGGAAATCCATTACAAAACATTAAATAGATGGACAAATATTTAGTACTATTTTTACATTTTTTGTTTCAGCCTTAAGTTTGTCGAAGCAACAAACCCGCAGAGCAGTGTGGTCTTTCGTCGTGGATAATTTTTCTTCAAATCACAAAGAAACACATAGCTTTTATTACAATTATTCACAACCGTTATAATAAAGTTACAAAGTCACAATCGATCGTCATTTGTTTATTTTAAACGTAATCGCGGAATGACCGTCTAAAATTTTTTCGGATTCCTTGTCGTATAAATCGGAAAGGGACATACTACACTTACAATTCTAAGAAGCACAATTTATTGATTAAAAATCCGCTAATCCGAGAATAAACATTGAATTTAAAAGAGCTACCTATGTTACTTATGGTGTAATTTCAATGTCTGACAAGATATAAGAACTATGGAAACTGTCTTGACTCCTGAGGAAACATCTTTTGATAGTTGTTCAAGTACCACATTAAATTCAGTTTTAATACTATGACGTAAGTATCATTACAATTTATTATACTTTGGGTGTAGTAAGGGTGACAGGGAGTTGCAACCTTTAAGTGTCTGACAATGGACGACGTGATTTCTAATGTTACTATTACGATTAGACTATTGTGTCTCTAGTCGTCTCGGTTTTGAGCTATTTGGACTCAAGCTCTGTCGAAGGTGTCGAGATCATCTCGCCATTTCTTTTTGTTCTAATATTATCTTCTCTATAAATAAAAATGAATGTTGCATAACTCGAGAATGGCTCGACCAATTCGGTTATTTTTTTTGTATGTTCCTTTAGGCTCAAGGATGGTTTTAATACAAAAAAAAATGAAAAGTTAGTTTGTAAAAATTTTACAGAACGAAGACTATGTTTTGGACATTAACGAATTTGTTATCTGCGAAAGCGACCAAGATACATTCATAGTCGGGGATCGTTCATATCTGTATTGGGGATATTATACATTGTATGTATGTATGTAAAGGCAGCCCAGTGTTATAGCCCAGTGTTATTTTTTGTACCTACCCACTTTACCATTATTAAGTTAACTTTTCTTTATTATTAAACCAACCTAAGCATCTTTATTTTAACTTTAATTTTATTGAGGAATGTTTTTTCTTTTTTGCATCTTTGTCAAACCTAACAAGGTTTTTAAGATGTTTACAATTAACCATGAATTTACTTTAAAATAATACCTACAATAAAAAAAACCTAAATTCTAGATTTTATATGATTAGGTACGTTTTAAAAACTAAAGGAAAACCGACTTCATTGAATGTAATTTGAGCCTATAATACATTTTTAGTGGAAAGTAGATGTATTTTGTATGTACATAATATGGTTAGACCAAATAAACGCACTGCTCCAATGCAGCGAGGTATCGAAGTACACGAAAATATCATCGATGTATACAATTTTTAGATTTTCGTTGATTTTTCAGCTCGACCGATTTTGATAAAATTTAAATGGAAGTACCACCCTTTCAAACAAAAAAAAAATTCCAAATCTGTTCAGGCGTTTTCAAGTAATCGGTGAACATGCATAAAAAAATAAAAAAAAGATTCCGACGAATTGAGAACCTCCTCCTTTTTGATGAAGTCGTTTAAAAATAACGAAGATCACGGGCTCTTGCTCTATTAGTGAAATGTCAAAAAATGAAATTTAGTAGCTTTATATAGCGATGGCGGCATTCTTATTTTTTACGGGCATGCAGCCTTCAAAACATTTTGGAGGTGGCTCAAAGATCATAAAACTCTTTCCTCAAATTGAAACTGACATCTCCATAGCAACACCTTAGTGACAGCCACACACAACACATTGAAAACACATATGAATTTCAACCTTATATCTTTAAACATAAGGAACTAATATCGCCTTAGTGACAGAATTTACACCTTAGACATGATATCGCGGGAATTCAAACCTTATTTCAAGTGGTATAGGGAACTTAGACTGTTGTTTGGAAGTGTCAAATTTATTGCTTGTCGAAACACCTGGCTGTGTTATTTTTTATATATTTTAGATTTTACAAGATTTTACACAATATGTAAGTTGTTATTCTAAATGTCCATTAAAGTTATTTCTAGATAATTTATTAGTGTCTAGTAGAACTTTTTACTGACAGGATGCGGTAAGCCAATATTTTGAAGAAGACTGATCAGTAATCTTATACTTTCGTATTATTCAGTGGATATCTCTGGCGAAAGCCCTATTATCTCTATTAAACGTCCAAAGACCTCTGATATGCATAATTTACTTAACAACAGTATTCTTATCAATCTGCATGTAACATTTACAAGTTACGTTACAAATACCTAGTTAATAGAAGTACTTTTTCTTGAAGTACAGGGCGAGCCCTGATTGTATTTCTTCCAGCAAACCATTGAGGCACAGACGAGATGTCCAGCGGCCACCCCTATAGAAGCAGCGTCAGTCAGCATTCTAGATCGGTCAGTCAGTTCCTGAACGATACTGATGAGCTTACTGATGTTGAACTGTTCAAGCAAGTCACTGATATTAAGTATCAAATTAAGGTACCACCAACTACCACTAGCAACTTCATTCGACAATGTTATCAAATGAAATAACCATCATTGTACGACACGCAAATACTTGTCCTGAATGGTCGTTGCATGCATATTGTATACATTAGATGCCTTAACACAGACTCAGAAAAAACATATAGATGTTTTTTCTGATAAAATACTTGTGATGAACATGGATGGTTCATGGATGAGAATCGAAACCATAAGAAGAGAAGACCGCCCAAAAAAGCTACCCATTTAGCCATTGTGAAGCCATTCGATAATTATGATATTTTTTCCAGGTGTTAGCCTTAGAAAATGAGATCTTCGAAAAAACCATTATGAGACTTGAACCAAGTCTCATGCATGGCGTTCAGCAAGCCTTGGATTACGCAACGAAACTGCAGAGCAGTTCCTCCCTTAACGTAGGCAGTTTCATCAAATCCAAGACCTCAACCTTCGGGCTGGCCGAGTCTATGGTGAGCCCTTCACGTATGCTGACCAGCCCTTCAAAGGTCAGCACTAGAAGGGTGGAATCGTCTGCTAAACTTGGAGGTAAAGTTTTTTCTTTTTCACAAGTTTTTTCGAACCTGTGTGATGAAAGGTACAGAGTGCGCCACGACTACTCTTTTCTTGTACTTGGCATTAGTAAGGTGCATCAGTTACACACTGATGAAATTCAGAATCTGAAACTCGTCTTGTTTCTAACAAGACAAGGTAAATTTAATTTATCTTTGACTTTCTATGACCCTTTGTGGTGACAAGGTCAGACTAACTTTTGGGTGTTACTAAAGGTACTATCATCTTCGGAACGGGTCCAAGAATCAACGTTCTAGAACGTTCTGAGCTGGTGTCAAACGAGATGGAGATCTTGGTAGGAACGCTGGAGAGGGTCAGAAAGAAAGCGGCGAAGCAACACGCGCTGCTGAAGGCTCAGTTAGAGGAAATAGGAGTCAGGGTCGTGGAGGTTGACAAGGCTGTTGGGATGTTTAACAAGTTTGTCATTGAAGATGGTAAGATTCCTCTAGACTTAAAACAGTATACATAGCTACAATTTTTTTGATATTTATTCTAGCTCCTGTCTGCGGCTTCACCCGCGTGGTGCTAATTAAAAGTGGCCTATATCAGGTCAAAAACTACATCAATACCAAGTTTAAGCCAAATCTGTTCAGCCGTTACAGCGTATCTGAGCCACAATTAAACAAACAGTACCTGGATGACCGAGCTTTGCTCGATATAAAACACAGATAAAACGACGTCTTCTAAAAATGAAACCTAGCTGAGATGAATTTATCGCCCCCGAAGCTACCTGCATAACTAAATTTCATTAAATTTCATATATATATACATATATATATAATTCTCTGGACGTGTGTATGTCACTGAACTAAATGCTTACACACTACTGTTTGGAGGCAGGATATCTGCCACTGTGCTGGTATCCATCGCTAGAGACTCTTGCTGAAGAATCCTATTACCCCGTAATAGACGATCCAAGACGATTCAGTGATCCTTCAGTTATGAATCAATTTAAGAAGTTTGATTTAATTTCAGGTTGGGACAAAATAGCTCAGCGGATCCCAGCAGAAATATGGATCCGTTTCATGACAGAGTGGGTCAAGATATCAGACAGTCAGATCGGCAAGCTCAGACTCCGGACCAGTACCCTGAACACGCAGTTCAGCAAGTTGACGGGACAGATAAGGGTGAAGGCGGAGCTCAGTGAGAGTTTGCGGCCCGTGGATTTCGATAAACTGAAGATTGAGAACTCCGAGTGCATGGCGTTGATTGATAAGAAGCTGAACCAGCTTGAGGAGTTGAAGAAGATGACAGGTTCGTCAACAAAATAAAACGTGAATTAAACCCGTGTTTATCAAAATGTATATCTAAGAAGCGTTTTAAAACTATTCAAAAAGAATTGCCACATTGAATGGCAATGCTAATACGCTGGGCCAGTAAGTCAGCTCTAGCTCTTGGGTAAAGCAATTTGCGATATTTCTATGAGATGCCGTGAAATAATTTTGAAAACGCGATGAACTCCTTTTCCCCACAGGCTAAGGTTTTGATATTTGTTTTTTATTCGTGTTGATGATAAACATTTATAATATGTACAAAAAAAAGTATATAAGTATTAGCCATGTGGTACCCATAACACGAGCTTACTTTGGGGCCAGGTGATGTTGTTTTAAATGTCCGGAATTATTATTATTATTACCTATTATTATTGCAGGCGATGCGAACCTGAACCTGACCATTCACAAGAAGTCTATGATAGAACAGAACTCCTACCTTACCAATGTGCTAAATACCATAAGGTCGAAGGAGAAGCAGATGGTGGAACTGAGCAAAGAAAGGGACACCATACAAGTACAGGCCGACAGTTTGGCCGAGAAGCTGGATGAAGTTAGGAAGGTATGTATTTGTTTCATTTATGTGTTGAACATAGGTGTTTGTTCTGTGTCTGGGTGTAGTGAAATAGTCCTTTCATCGATAAGAACAGGATGAAATGCATACTAATGCTTCATTACTAATCATCTTCTTATTAAACCGACTTCAAAAAAAGGATATTACTCAATTCGATTCGTATATATATATTTTTTATGTGTGTTCGCGGATAACTTCGTCGCTTATAAAACCGATTTTGATGATTTTTTTTTTGTTGGAAAGGAGTTATTCCAAGGGTGGTACCATGATAAGGAAACCAGGGTCTGATGATGGCATCCCAGAGAAATCCAGGGGAACTTTCGAAAATCGTAGTGGCGACTAGTGTGTTTGTTTATTTTTTATTAAAGTATTTTAAAGCACTACTATTTAATGAAGGTCTGGAGTCGATCTGATGATGGAGCCGAAATACAGTCGAGGGAACTCCTCAACGATTTACAGCAATTACCTAGTGTTTGGGCTTGATTCATTTGTATTGATGAGAACTGTACACCTAGATGGGTTGTGACTGTCATTAGGGGTTTGATGATGAAGACGAAGGACAGTCAAGGGAACTCCTCAACGTTTTACAGTTGCTACCTTGTCGATACATGAAGTCGGTTGTCTTTTTAGTTTTTAAAACGTAATTATATATTTATATATTAATACGTAAAGCAAAAACTTTGTACCGCTTTTTACGGAAAATTGTGCGGACGGAGGAGTATTAAATTTCGCACACTTTTAGTATATATAGAGGAGTGCAGAATGCTAATATTTTTTTATGTTTATTTTAAATACAATAATAATAATAATAATAATAATATCAGACATTTCACACACCATCATCTGGCCCCAAAGTAAGCAGAGCTTGTGTTATGGGTACCATATGACTGGTATAAATTAATAATGGTCGAATCTCGACCAGTGGGCGACCACTAGTAAAAAAAAACTTGCTTCGACTCGACCGATTTGAATTCTGTTTATTGGAGTGTGTTCGTCTTAATAAAAAGAAGTTGAGAGTTGATAAGGGCGAATATATTTTCAGGTAAGAATGGCGTACGAAGTCCCTGACATAATGGACTACGTGAAAGTCAAGTCGGAAGTAACCGATCTTCAGAGAACTACTAAGATGCTGGAGAACAGAGCCCACATACAACAGATTGCACTCGCTTCGCTCAATAAGAAGCTGAACACTATGTATATGAACAACTGATTAAACTTTCAAAACTCTTGTAAGTTGTATTAAACATTTTGACAAACACGGGTTTTACTCACGTATTATTTTGTCGATGGAGGCACCGACACGGCACAGTGCGAACCGTGAACGCTCGCGGCAACTCACGGACCGCATATCAAACTCACCCTGATGAAGATTCTCTAGATGAATCGAAACAGTGTCGATGCCTTAATAATACATAATAATGCCTTGAATAATACGTGAGTAAAAACCGTGCTAAATGTATAACTAATAAAACGTCTTAATGTAAATGAACATTAAGTACACGTTGTCTTAATCGAGACTTTCCACCATTTCTGATTCTGAGTCTCACTGAGCTGGACGGAATTGAGTTTACTTTATTGTTGACGCAATATAGAAATTAAATCTTTCACATTTAAAACCAAACTATTGATCAGAGATGCAATATAAGTGTCTAATTTGTACGTTACTCACAATCATGATAATTAAAGCTATTATTTAAATCTAATATGTAACTGCAATGTAGGGTTGTACTGTACCTGCCTATATACTTTGTTATTTACTACTTAGTAGTTGTTATTTAGTTAATAAACTGTTTATGTGAATAGAATATCAAAAATTAAATATTTAATTTCAAACGTTTTTTTCTTATGTAGCTACATACCTTAATTTAATCTATACTATTATAAACGTGAAAGTTTGTATGTATGTTTGTTACTCTTTCGCGCAAAAACCACTGAATGGATTTTAATGAAACTTTACAATAATATAGCTTATACATCAGAATAACACAGGCTATAATTTATGAAGATATTGTGTGAATTGTCCAAAATATAACGATAAGTGTCAAGTAAATAGGACAAAATGTTGCCATCTGCGAGTTATTCTGGCGTGCGCTGCAAAAACCGTTAGAATTACACGAAGTACTAATCCTGTGCAGACGAAGTCGCGGGCACTAACTAGTAAAAAAATAATTTACAGAAATGTACAGTAAGTATATACAAAAAAAACTAAGCGACCGAAAGACCATTTAAACAAAGGCCTAGACTAGACCTAGTTCCTGTTAGCGAAAAGATCTTTCTTCTTTCTTTTCTTCCTGTAATGGCATCTGTCTTGTTGTAAAGCCAGTGTCAAGTTTTGTTTTGACTGGCCTGTCAGCTTAGTTGGTAGTAGCTCTGCCTTCTGCGCTGAAGGTTGAGGGTTCAATTCGATCCCAAGATAAACATTTGTGTGATGAACACAGGTGTTTGTTCTGTGTCTGAATAAAGTATCATAAATATGTATTTTAAAATATATAAGTATTCTATCAGTCATCTGGTCACCATAATACAAGCAATGCTTAGTTTAGGGCTAGATGGTGTTGTGTGCATTGTCTAGCAATATTTATATTTTATTATTATTAATATAGTTTTTTTTGGACTTTATTTTTGACCGTCTTGCGAACCAAACATTGCGCGCACATATTATTTATTTTTCTAGAGTTATTTCGATGTTATTACTAATTTTGGTGTTTTTATTGACTAGAGCTAGAGTTATTGACTCGGGTGTCAATAATTGGAATAATTGCTTTGTGTTTCTTTGTGATTCGATCCAAAATAATCCGTAAAATTATTTTACATGAGAACACTCTATTTTATATAAGATAAATAACAAACGACAAGATACGATTTTATACCATCATACTATAAACAATATAAACACTTGACAATGGCAAAATTTACATTATTATGACATATGCCAATCACGAAGAAAAAGAAGAAAAACTTTGTTATTTATTTCTTATGCTATTTCATGTTTCATTCAGTAGGTAATCTTACCGGAAATGTAATCAATAAATTGTGGCTTCATAGCACAAGTGTATTGAATTATAAGTGTAGTATGTTGCAATGTGATTTGAACAAGGAATCCCGAGAAGGTTCTAGACGGCCATTCCGCGATGACGTTTAGAATTGACAAATTACGATCGAATAAGACTATATCCAAACAATCACTTGACACTGGCAACAAGACAGACAGACAGAAAAAGAGGATCTTGTCTATGCCCCCTGGTATTGTAAGCGTCATATGATGAGTACTTACCATCAGATGGGCGGTATGCTTGTGGGCTATGTATAAAATTCTTACCTCAGCAGTTGGTAGGCGAGCATACAACTGAATATGCAAACGAGTACAGCGCTCACGGAGAGAGCGAAGACGCCACGTAGACACCAATACAACGCCCCATGGACCACCCCGCATTCTGATACTCCTTCAAACACGCAACGGACTCCTGTTGACGAAGAGTCTATCTTATAATCATTTGTCTCGGGTCTAGGTGTTTCTATGTATAATGTTTATGTATTTACAAAAAAAAACGTATATAAGTAGTATATCAGTCATGTGGTACCCATAACACAAGCTCTGCTTACTTTGGGGCCAGATTATGCTGTGTGAAATATCCGGCATCATTATTTATTATACCTAGTTTAAGGTCTCACGAAATACACGAATGGAGCTTTTAACGCACTTTAATATAATAACGATCATTTTAATAACATTTGTAAGCCCGCGGGACAAATGTTTGTATGATCTGCAAGTATTTGTCTCGGGGCTGGGTGTTTCTATGTATAATATGTATGTATTTACAAGTAAAAGTATGTAAGTAGTATATTAGTCATGTGGTAGCCATAACACAAGCTCTGCTTACTTTGGGGCTAGATGATGCTGTGTGAAATGTCCGGGATTATTTATTTATTTATTAGAAGCTTTCATGTTTACACAGCTAAACGGAGGTGCGGATCTTATTAAAATTTAGAAAGACGATGTAAAATTGTAAAATCATTATTTTAAAAATTAATGGAATAAAACCAAATGTAATATAAATAAATGTAAAAAATGCACTTAATAAATGTAAAAAATTAATTTAGCAGGCTAGTTGCTTGTTCCAAATTGGTTCAAAAAATAATGTTTTTATTCAGTTCAGATTGATATCTATTTCTTAAGTGGAGCTTAGTCTAGATATATTTGAAGTATATCTTAACATTGCATTCCTCTCTCGACAGATGTCCTTTCTCACTCACCCTCGTCTTCGCCGTTATGTTGTGTGTCGGGAGGCATCGAGAAACACGTACAAGTCCGTGTCAACTTAGTATACTCACAGAATTTCAACGTTTGCAACCTGAAAAATAACTAGGTTTTATTCTTGAAGCTACAGCTTGCTTCGCTCGCCAGTTTTCAGGAGGTTTTACTCTTGAATAATTACGTTTTAAAAACTAAAAAGAAAACCGACTTCATTTATATATATATACGAAATATATAAATGAAGAATACGAAATTTAGTTTTCTTTGATGTCCTATTTTATATTTTGATTTAAAAACCAAACTACTGAACCGATTTTGATAAAATTTATATGCGATCAATGAAGAAGTATATCCTTTCACATATTTTTTTTCAAATCGGTTCATTAATGACTGAGTTATGAGGTAACAAAAATTAAAAAATTAAAAAAACAAAACTGCAACCGGTTAAATCTCTTTTTTGAACGGTTTCGCAATTATTTTTTTTTGTGGTGTTTGTTATTGTCAGAAGGTTCTTATGAAAGAAAAATTTAAGAAAGTTACGTGAAAAATTAGAAAAATTTAAGAAAACTTAACGACAATTAATAACTTTTCTAATGTAACCTTAGCGCTTTTGACAATATAAACTTTTATAATGTAACCTTATGGTGTTTGACATAACTGTCAGTCGTTTGACAGCTAGCGCGATAGCTGCAATTATTATAATTTTTTTATTAATTATACTAATTCGAATTCAACATCCATAGTTAAGACAGGACAACGTCTGTCGGGTCAGCTAGTTATTAATAAATATATTCATCAAACGCGAATGACAAGACAAGCAAACAATATTATTTTAAGAGCACCTAGGACTGATTATGGGAAAAAGAACATATTGTATGAAGGCGCACCTTCATACAATATGTTATTTTTCCTGTACAATAAACTACCAAAATACATTAAGGATGTCAACTCATTAGTCACATTTAAAAGATTGCTAAAACTCACATTTTAAAGGATTTTTAATAAAACTTCATAACTTCTACCCAACTATAACTCAGCATCCTAACTCTAGTGTAACATCTCACCATGGCCGAGGCCTTACATAATAGTCACGGAAACGCAAGCAGAGTTCTCGCTCGGTAATGCCTACTAACACAAATGAACGAATTAAGCTCCTACCCACTTTTGTATCTATATATTCTGTTTTTGTTGTTGTAATTGTTATTTTTATATTGTTTACAGCTGTATTGTTTTTTATAACTAGAATTATTTATACAACTAATATCCTATGTTAACGCTGTAAGGCACTCTAATATTAAGTTATTTTTAATTTTTCTCTGTAAGTGAATTACTTAATTCTTGTGAGAAAATAAATATCTTCAACCATATATTCTTAGTAGGGAGGTGTGCGCGTTGCGTTACATATAATCAGTGTGTGGATATTAGACAGACATTACCATAGCGAGTTAGTTCACTATTCTTTACAAATTTATATCATTTGTACTTTTGACAACCTCTGTGCCACAGTGGGATAGGGTCTGGTTGAGGCGCAGAAGGTTGCGTGTTCGTTTCTATGTATAATATGTATGTATTTACAAATAAACGTATGTAAGTAGTATATCAGTCATGTGGTACCCATAACACAAGCTCGGTTTACTTTGGGGCCAGATAATGCAGTGTGAAATGTTCGACATTATTTATTTATTTATTGAAATACATACTTATTCATGTGTATAACGGTCGTTGTTATAGTCACAAGAACGCAGGTCAACGCACACATGAGGCAGCAAGCACCGACGACTTTTATCTGAAACAATGACAAATTATAAAATTCGGGTTCGATTCTGCCGCGGGACTAATATTTTTAAGATCTATAAATATTTGACTCTGGTCTGGGTGTTTTTCTATTTAAAATATTTAAGAAGTATGTCATGTGGTTACCATAACACAAGCTCTGCATACTCTTGGGCCAGATGATGCTGTGTGAAATGTCCGATATTATTTTTATTCACAAAAATACATTACAATGGCCCTTTATTATCATTGGATCCAATATATTTTACCGTTATTTTAAAAATAGATCTCTGAGCAATAAAAAATCTCATCATATCCAAATTACTGGGAATCCGATCTACAGAGAAAAGAATATCTCACTAGATCCACTATGGATCTGGACAATGGATCAACTGAGATTCAACTCTATGTTTCCAGGTACAACCTAACCGAAACTTCAAAAATAATTAGTAATAATGTCTTTAGGTAATTACTAAACCACACACACAGGGAAAGGACTAAATGTTTTTGAACTACAGTTAAGTCTACTAAAGTGTACAATTATTGTACTATTTTATTTTACTCTTTACTCTTTCTTCTACTCTTTACTACTCTTTACCTATACTCTGTGTACTCTTTGTGTTTTCTTTTTTTTTCAATTCTATTTCCGTATGTGTATATGTACCAAATAAACATCATACCTAATATTATAAATGTGAATGTAAGTTTGTTTGTTACGCTTTCACGCGAAAACTACTTAACCGATCATCATGAAACTTAGTACACATATTCTTGGAGGTATTAGAAGTAACATAGGATACTTTTTATAAAAAAAATATTTTTTTACGAAATATATTTATATGGCAACACAATGTTTGCCGGGTCAGCTAGTTTATTATATTCTATTTATTCTAGTCTATTATAATAATCATTATTTTAAGTACTTACCATATAACTGTATCGGTTTCTCCTTCGGGCAAGACTCATGATGCAGACTCCAGTCAGCACCAACTGCAAAACCATAATGATATAAAAATCAAAAAGTACACTTAAACGTGGCTCGCTTAGCTCGCCAGCGGCTGTGGCTTAAACGGAAAGGTTTATTTGACAAAATGATTAATGTATATAGTTTGTCTAAATTATTTTTTGACAACCTCCGTGGCAAAGGCCCGTCTGAGGCGGAGGCAATCTTCTCCGCCTTCGGAGAAGATTGCTCCGGTTCGATTCCCGGACAAAAGATGGTATACTCTGCATATATTTGACTTTAGTCTGGGTGTTTTTAGGAGTCTGAAGTCCACAAACCTTATTTTTTGTAACCATATAGTTTTATAACGTTTGTAACCTTATAGTTTTATATCGTTTGTAACCTTATAGTTTTATAACGTTTGTAACCTTATAGTTTTATAACATTTATAATATATCCAACGATATGACAGACGATGGCACGAACCTCACTTTACATATAGGGGAGATATCCCTAAAAACCGTTTTTTTTATTGTTAGTATAAGCGTGCAAAATTTCCTTCCGATATGACTTAGTCTGCCAGCAAGAGCTATGATTAGAGGCAGACAGACAGACAGACATACGGACATATTGAAACTATAAGGGTTCCTAAGACAAGTCGTGGACTTCTAATGCTTGAAAACTATCTATTATGCTCTGGCTCAATCAGTCTTATCCTATTGTATAATATCGTGGGGTGGCTCGGTGAAGACGTATTTGCTGAAACTGGAGAGAGCACAGAGGGCAGTTATTAAGGTTCTGGCTAAGAAACCTGTTCGTTTTCCCACAACTGAACTCTTCTCACTTTGCAATGTTCTAACCGTTCGCCAACTTTTTATAGCCCAAACAGTTCTCCGTAAACATTCCCAAATAAAATATGATCCAAACTTCTCTAATTCCAAACGCAGGTCTGACAATGTTTGTACCATAGAACGTAGACGTACTGCTATAGCGAGTCGACATTTTTACTTTATTAGCTCGTCTCTATACAACAAGTTAAATAAACATATAGACATATATTCTCTTCCATTATACAAATCTAAACTTAAATGCCATGCATGGCTACAATCTTTATCTTATAACGACACGGAAAACCTTTTAATTGTTGTGCAATAACACACTCTCTCACACACACACACACACACACACACACACACTCTTACACAAACACAATCTTATATTCACTTACACACACACTCTCATACACCCTCATTCATTTATTGTTATATTCAGTATTTACTACCTACCTTAAGTTGGAACTATGTATATAATTTATGTTCGGAGGAGGGCGTTGATGTCAGTAACACAGTTTTATGCTTCAGCAGATGTCATCGTTTTCATACCATTTTTTATACAATTTGTTATGTGTTCCTAATAAAGATTATTGTTATTATTATTATTATGGACTTCGCTACTCTATTTGTTGTCTTTGTCGATCGATGTAAACCTCTAATGACACATGTCCAAACCTCAGTGGTTTAGTAGTGTTATGTTAATTAAGTTTAAAATGATAAATAAATATTTAAAAAAAAAAAAAACTAAGGTTCTATACTCTAGACCATCACACCAGTACTCTCAATCGGTGAGGAAAAACATCGTAAGAAAACCGGCACGTCGTAGAACCTACAAAATTCAAAGACATGTGTCCAATGCACGAAAGGAGCTTCAGAGGTGCACTTTATTTCTTTCACCACACTGGTTCGAATAACTAGTAACACAATAAGAAGAAGAAGTACTCAAATAATAACTCTTTTATAGCCGTTATGTACTGCAATCGAACCGACACCGCATGTACCTACTGATTCATCTTTCCTGCGGGTCCTGTCGGCAAGGTCGAGAGCTTACTTTAAGGCTTACCTAAGTGCACGAAAGGAACCTCTGAGGCGTACTTTAATCCTTTCACTACACTAGTTAGAAATAACTAGTGACACGAAAAGAAGAAGAAGATAAAGACCGATTATTATTATTATTTGTTTTATATTTCTCTATTGTATAAAATAATATTAACAATTTTATCATGCATAATTTTACTGTGACATTTTTTATTTAATTTATATAATTTCAATTTAAAGGTAAATTAGAGTAGTTTTATAAGTTTCATTCTTTGCATATAAATAATTAATTTGTGTAATTGGTGTTTTCGCCGTTCTAATTGATACTTAAATAAATAAATAAAAATCAAATAAGTAGCTATCTAAAATTTAATGATGTTGATATCATAATCTTAAAGATTTCATATCAAGCATTGTTTTTAACCGACTTTTAAGGGTTTCAATTCGGTGGTATTTTTTTTGTTTGTTACCTCATGACTCTGTCATTCATAAACAGATTTGAAAAAAATATTTAAAAAAATACGTGAAAAGATACACGTTCCGATTGGTCCCACAGAAATACTATCAAAATCGATTCAGTAGTATGGATTTAAAATCAAAATAGCGGGAAAAAATATGTCATCCAAGTAATCGATACTTTTTTTTTTATATAAAATAGTAGTCGCCTATTAGTCGAAGTTCGATCATTATTAAATTTAAAGTATTTTTTTAAACATAATTAAAAAAAAAATTAGCATCTGCACTCTTCCATATAAGGTACCTCGCTCTTGGATGGCCCACCTTATTATAAAATGCAATAAACTCGTGAAACCAGATTATATAACAACAAATCGTAAGTATGACCTAGTTAATTTATATTTCAATGACATTGTTTAAAATTCTTGACCATTTTCTTTATTTTAATTGAAAATTCAATTTTTAAAAACCTAGACTGTGGGCCATCTTAGAAAACTATCGGTCTAAGATGTCTCGCTATATTAGATGTTCTTTTTACTTTATTTTGAGATTAGGATGTGATTTTCATTAAATGGCCACATTGTATAACAATATTCTTTTAGGTTAACGTACTTTTTACAAAATTTTGTCAGATTTTAAGACGTGGGCTATCTAAAATCTATAAAAATTTAAAATAGCTATAATATCAAAACCTTAAGTATTCATTTAAAACTATTACAGTTTTTATCAGTTATACAACTTATATTATAAAAGTAAAATGAAAAAAATATATTTTATTTAGCAAAAATTTTTAAAAAATATTATGCAAAACTAACACAAAGAATTAAATACAAGTTGAGTCTTTTATTTTTACGTGATCCAACTTAGTAACCATTAATTTTAACTGATTTTCAGTCCACTCGCCACATTTTTTTTTTCTTTGGATGATCCATTTGTTTAATCTAAAAAAGTCAAAATATAAATAAGAACCTACATATTTTTTGTTAAGTATTATTTTTAGGGTCATGAACTCAATTTGAATATGATTAAATTTTTTTTTTGATATGAAATAACTTGGCTCATAGCTTTAAGTTAGTCCGGGCCATCTAAGGTTCACGAGGGGTGGGCCATCATAAAGACATTTCCCTGTGAGAATAAAATTAACAACAAATTCACTGTAAATACGTTACACAAAAATACTTACTTGAAGTTTAGGGCTCAAAACGTAATTTTTTGAGGTAAACTAATAGAAACAAAAGAAATCCACACATAGAACGTCAAAATGAAAAAAGTTTGACGAAACGAGATTATAACCCGCGTGATTTTCTAAACGATACTGACTGACAAACTGATGACTGCTGTCAAAATGGCGTCTTGCTTCTGTTCGTTTTGAGGTGCCAGCTTGTTAATGGATGCGTTCGCACATTCCCACAAAAAATTAAAAAGTTTTATATTACCGAAAGTACCTTTTATTTAAAGTGGGCCATCCTATGTACCGGGCCATCTAAGGGCAAAGTACCTTACTCTATAAGTGTGCCAAATTACATACTCCTCCGTCCGCGCAATTTTCGTAAAATGGGGTAAAACAAAGTTTTGCTTATGATAGATGATGTCGGTTTTCTTTTTAGTTTTTAAAACGTAATTATTACCATAGCAGCAGGTACGGCAGCGGGTACCGTCTCCAGATGGTGTGGAGAGGCTGTGTAGGCTCGCACCAGTATGTGCTGGGCCGCCAGTAGGCCGCCCAAGGCCGCGGCTAGGGCTCCGCAGCCGCAACACCACCATGCGTACTTCCGCCGGCGACATGATGTGTCTGCGTTGCAGCCTACTGATGCTGGAATGAACGAATTTTTAATTAGTGAAAGGTGTTTGAAATTCAAAGTGTTTGAAAGTAGGTACAAAGTAGTTACAACTGTATTTATTATCAAATGAATGTTGCAAGAATGAATGAATGAATGATTGAGTGAATGAATGAACGCTTGAACGTATGGAGTTAAAACCATCAATATGTACATAGGAACTAAAGTACTTAAAATACCTACAAAACAACACTCAATACAATAACTGAATTTGGAACGAAGGCACAGAGTAGGTACATTTTCTAATATATTCAAAAACTGGTTGCAAATATTTTCTTTTTTAATTAACGGAACCCGAAAAAAATATTATTTTATAATATTCATTAAGGTTGGATAAGATAATTTAAGATAATTTGGACACAGGATATTCTTATGGCAGTCGTATGGCTTCATAAAAGCAGCCATTGAGTTTTAAATATTTTGCAAAATAGCACGGAAGTTGATTATGGAGTCATTAAATTCCTTTCGACAGGAAGTAACGGTTTAGTTTTTTTTAATTAAGAAGTCCAGCTTTTATGCACCGTGTTGTGTCAGACAATGATAATTTAGGTATCAAACCAAACCACTTTACTTCAACTGTTTTTTATAATTAAAAAAGTAGTATTCTTTTTTTGAATTACCAAAATATGGTGGTGGAGGCACGTAGTGTTGTGCTACATCAGCTGCAATTGCCGATTGAGGTGTCGATACTTGGTATTGGAGAACTTGCATCGTAATATCTGAATGGTTTATCGATAAGGTAGTTTTTGTGATAAACGTTTATTAAGTCCGGTTTTTTAATTAATCAAAGAACCCCTTACGAGTGACTAAATTTGATAGAATACTTTGATAGAACAGAATACATTACAAATGCGTTTTAGTTTAAATTAACAAATCTCTTGACGCACGTAACAAAACTATACTTTTAAGTAAAAACAACTAACACTGTTATATTTACATTAACACATTTTGTAAACAACAAATAAATATCACAAGGAGTCATATTTCAATTCACTTCACAGGACGAATAGACATTCGAAACTCGCGCCATTTCTATAAAATCGATATTTACAACCTACGCGGAGAAGGAACATTGACCTTTTTGTAATAAACAAGGAGTATTTACTATGACACTGGCAAAAAACACTGCGAAACCGTGTTCACTTTTGAAAAATCACAGTTCAAATTAAATTCCTTCTAAAAAGAAGTTATAATTTTCATTTTCGATATTTTTCCCTCCTTTCCTTTGTTTATTTTAACATAAACCCAAAAAACTAAGCGCTGAGTTAAAACAGTTATCTGATTCACGCACTTTTTATGTAAGATTTTGTTTTAAAATAATAAAAGACCGAATTTTAATATTTTATCTAAATTGGATTGCATTACTCGTTCAAAACCATTGCGATACTAGGTTATTTTGACAATGGATGCCCGCGCAGAAGCAGTGGGCACTTTTCGAGTCAGGTAGAAATGCCATCAATTAAAGTTATATTCTGACTTACAAGTGACTTATTTCATTCTGTACTTGCGTAAATGTATTGATTTTTTCTCCACATACAGGTAGATGCCACGGTCTATTGTATTTTTCTAAGATTTCATACAAAATTGCGGAGATTGATGCGTGGGAAGGTCAATTTACAAAAGAAACAGTTTTTGTGTTTTTGAATGCCCCTGCAATTTCGAAATCTATTTGAGGCCGTAGTTTTTTTTGTTGCATTTTTGACAATGAAACCTTTGGTTTGATGGTGGATTTATGCCTGTTTTTCAGTCTAGTTTTAGAAATCTTTTGATAAGATAGTAATGTAAAAAACTTGTACATTCATTGTCCGTCAAGAACAGTTTAGCTCCATGAGGCGCGGTGCTTTTATTACCTACTTAGTTACTACCTTACCTCTCTTTATAATAGGTTTTCGTCTTTATAGACGAATGTCTACTATCAAGAGATGTAATGTCTTATCTCTTATGAATACAATACCTAATTTAGACAAGCCAAAATTTGCTGTATCTTATATAGATACTCTATTATATACCTGCCCTTCATCACAAGATACAATATTGTTCCTTGATTAAACGCATTTCGACCGCTCGACCAATCTAACCCTTAATACATTACCATAAGACTTACCATTGGTTCTTCTATTACTGGCCAGTACACTGGTCGGTGGACGAGGGGGCAGCGCGGGCGGGGTATCAGTCTTAGCAGGGGGAGGGGGGCCAGGGTCGTCTGCGCAAGCGTACTGCACCGAGCCTGGCTTGCAAGTGCATGCTACTTGGTACTGGAACAGAGAGATAATAATACTGTGAAGGTCAGTCTAAAGTTTGAGTTGGGTAGCGGATTGATATCAGCCACAGTCCCATCTTTTCTAAGGAAAACCCATGTTTTACTAAGGCACCTCCAAAGTACAGAAAAATATATAGGTACTACCAAAGATATACCTAAGTTAAGTTGTCTTCGGTTATCGGTTGATCTAGCTGGAAGAAATAGCTTTTAGTGATAATGTCACCTAATTGTTCTACCTATATTGTTTTGTTTTATGAAGTAGCTAGATACTTATAATGTATTTCGTTCAATGACATGATTATCTATCTATATTTTTAGTTATTCTAAATATGATTTATGGTGTAAAAAACAAACCTTATGTAAGTCGGAAGTAACGGAAGCCGTGGCATCGCACTCTGGACAGTTCTCAGGAGTGGGGGAACTGCGAGCTGACGTCACATCCGCCAGTGACATGGCTATGGTTCCTGTTGGTTATAAAATGAAGATACTAAAGGTTTAACACTCTTATCACACTGAACACTTGAGGGGCTGATAACTCAATGGGCTGGGCATGTTTTTAGGATAAGTAATAAGTTTATAAACATGTCTACTTATCATACTTTTTGTACGCCTAAAACCGTTAAACCTGATGAAACCGTTGAAACTTAATAGCACACCTACATAAGAAACATGTTACACATTTTTTGGAAATAAAATATCCTTATTCTTATGACCAATAAGACGAATCATCCAAAAACAAATTTAAAAGTCTGAGGTAGGCATACACAGCTCGACAAAAAAGATTTTATCGATATAATACCATTCACATAACTCTGTAACCTCATCTCTATTAAAATTTAAATTTCGAATCCCAAATAAGGCAAGGTGAGCATCGTATACAGCCAAGCTCATAGCAGAAATAAAACGTGCGCAATTTTAGCAAAAACTAGTAGACCACTTAAATGGGTATGGATCGCAAAACAAGCGATCCCGCATCTGCTGACCGTACGTCCGGTGACATGACAGCTGGTCTAACAGACTCGGCAAAAAGGGGAGCCGCTAATGCTGATAAATACCTAAACAACTGCACGTCCGGTTCGCGTTCTTAAATTTGTATGGCTTTATTTTACTAGATACTGCCCGTGAGTTTTCCCGCATGGTACGTAAATTACAAGTAGTCATAATGGTAGTGATGGCCCTCATCCCACATCTCTATTTATACCAAATCTTTTTATAAACTGTCGTGATCGGGTAACGGGCAACGGGTATAATTATCACGTAGATTACCATTTAATTTATTTCTAACGTTTAAAAGGTTAGGCACGCGATAATGAAGTAACAAACAAATATTCCAACATCGAAATATACACTTTCACTTATAATAAATAAATAATTCCGTCATTTTACACATTATTTATTTATGCAGTTTCAAAGTAAGCAGAGCTTGTGTTATGCGACTGATAGGTATACCTACTGAGTGGTGGCCATTTTTGCTGCTATTTTCCCTTTGATTTGGTTAGGTTTAAATAATTTTATTGTAATACCTACATACATAGAATAAATAATAAAACACAAATAATAAAAGACAAATATTTGCAGAACATACAAAAGTTTTTCCCATGGCGAGAATCGAACCCGCCACCTTCGGTGTCTCAGGCGGGCCTTTGCCCATTGCACCACAACCTAAAAACCTAATGACCGTTTATGTTCTAACGCGCGGGAAAGAAAAACCGCGCCACCACAGAAGTCAATGACCGAACAATCATTTAATCATACACAAACAAGGTTTTCGTTGATAATTTCTGGGAAACATTTTGTTCGCGAGTTCAAATTATCTAACATTAGTAAACGACGCCTAAGTGCGACGATGTAGACAAAGGATACGTTTTTTTTTACGTTTTTATTTATTTCACTCTCAATGCAATGAAACAGCTTTTAAATATTTTGACAAAGGATGGCCAGACATAACCGTCATTTGTTTGAAAAATGATAAAAAAATAATTAAACTGATAAAATACACAACTTGCTAGTGATGTGCTGATGTGGCATAGTTGATTTTTTACGTATGTCCAATTTTTTATCGATAAAATTGCATATTATTTAAAGTGAAGCTATCACTTACGGTAGGGTAAACCGCTTCGTTGCGTAACGCATTACGGCGCTAGTCTGTCTGGCTTCCCTTTCTATCACGCATACGGCAGCGGTAGGCAGGCTCCTCCTCTCACTTTAACCCACATCGCTAGTTAGATCAGTTAAAGTTATCACTTCTGTCGGGCGTCCCGACCCGAGTCGCACACGTTTTTTTTCTTATTTTTAAATTTAGAAGTACTTACCTATGATGGTACATAAATTACTTTTCTATGTAGAAATGTACTTAAAATAGGTGCTATGTAATGAATATAAAACATATAGATAAGTTCACAAAAACTAAGCTTTACCTTAGTACCTTTATAAATGATCGTGCGTCACTGATTCAATTCATCAATTTCATACAAAACTACAAAGAGGTTGAATCGCATCGTAGAGAAACGAATAAAAAATATTAAGATCGTGATCCAGACCACAGATTACGTGATAACTGTTTGTGATTTCGAAATTTTACCGCTTTTTTATGAGCCGCGAGGCTGGATAAACGTTTAGAAGTAGGTAGGTAGGTAGGTAGCTAGGTAGGTATTTAAACAAAGATTAAGATTTACTGTGTATATTTAATCATAAAATTAGCTAGCTTGACGTTAAAGTATGGTTTGTCTTTGACATTCTATTTTAACGAATCAAGCTCGCAGATTCAATCAACGCATTAGGTAATGTGTGATTTTATTAATAATAATAATGCCGGACATTTTATAGCACCATCTGGCCCCAAAGTATGCAGAGCTTGTGTTATGGGTACTTCATGACATGACTGATATACTACTTAAATACTTGTTTTTTTTATAAATACTGAAATAAATTTAGATGGGTAGTACTAGGGTTATGAATTGCTTTTTATTTATGAATTGTATTTTATTAGTTATTAGAAACTTTAAAATACATTTAATATTCTCTATGTTTTTGTTCAGAATGTAGATAATATATCAAAGAACCTAACTCAGTAAACTTCTCCGTACAAAAGTAGACTGTAAACATGTGAATTAAGGTTTAAAATCAAATGGGGCGAGCGCGGCAGCCCTGCGTCTCGTAACGGTGTCGCGAGTCCAGAACTTCAAAAATCAAATTTCATCCGCTTTCGGAATATAACTATGATTTTTGGTTTATGGTTACTCATACCCCCATAGTTTTTGTTAGTATTGAAGAAACTTTTGACATAACAGCGATAGCGGCCATATTAACAAGCTATGCAAAGACTAGCAGCTCACAGAGCTCACAGGGCTAGTAAATAAACTGTTCTATTGTTGGAATAGGTATTAAAACATTTTAAAGGGTTTACCATTGAAATGGTTTAGTATGTATGTATTTATACCTACTTAAATAAAATAGTAAGTCGTTGAACATAAAATTTTACGTGGATGGTTTTAAAAGGATTTAAAAAACCTTTGAAGAACGAAAACTGAGGCAGTTGTTTTTGCGACAATTCCAAAAGAGTCCGCAATTCTATTGATTCTATTAAAACCTGGACATTATATCACAAAAATATAATGAAAAAAAAAAAAAAATTTACTACCTGTTACGTGGGTCACTTCTAACAGCATCGTAGTCTAACGATAAATGTCATTGTCAAATCCAGGTAGAATATTGTTATGTAAAACAACCTTTTTTTATAAACTATCTGATAGTTTAGCAATTGTTACTTTTACCACCTTTTACTTAGGTATGGTATAGGTAGGTAGCAACAAGATTTTTCAGAAAATCAACTATTTTGAACAAACTACTTTATGTGTAACATTTAGCGCACTTTTGGGCCAAATGCGAGTCTACGGCGGTCGTATTACTGGTTAAAAAAAATTATCATAGGAGACTGGCCTGTCAGCTTAGTTGGTAGTATCTCTGCTTTCTGCGCTGAAGGTTAATGGTTCGAGTTCCTAATAGGAAAAATATTTGTGTGATAAACATAGGTGTTTGTTCTGTGTCAGCTAAACTTTCAAATATATATTTATTTTATCAGTCATCTGGTCACCATATAAGCGATGCTTTATTTGGGGCTAGAGTGTGTTGTGTTTATTGTCTGCCAATATTTATTAACATACAATATTTTATAGATAAATAAATAAATAATCCCGGACATTTCACACATCATCTGGCCCCAAAGTAAGCAGAGCTTGTGTTATGGGTACCACATGACTGATATACCTACTAATTATATACTTTTTTTTTGTAAAACATACATATTATACATACACCTAGACCCGAGACATATGCGGATCATACCTACAAGCATTTGTTCCGCGGCGAGAATCGAACCCGCAACCTTCTGCGTCTCAGCCGGACCTTAGCCCACTGCGCCACAAAGGTCGTCATAATGTAGATGTAGGTTCTCACTCGTTCCTGGCGTTATTTGGTAATAAATGTTTTTTATAGTCTTGACAGTTTAGCGACGGGACATTGTAGTTAGATTTTATCGATAACAAGTAGAATAGGTCGGTTAATTCATCACGATTGATCTCTTCTCGCAATATTTAATTGGTAAGATTTCAATCTGTTTCTCGTTTAATTTTAGTATTGCGACACGGTCAGTTGAATTTGTCGATAGATTTGATACGATCATTAATAATACCTACCTAACTACACGATTTTAAAACAAACATTATCATCCAAAAACTGCCATCTCATTTTTCCGTGAAAAGATAAGTAACTAAGTACATAAAAACACAAGAAAAAAGTGTCTTCCCCTTAACTAGAGACTGTAAGAAAAGTGCTATTGGACACATTCTTAGGTATAATTTATTTTATAAAACTATGTCAAAACAAAATTACTCATTAGCTTATTTGGCTAGATTGTAATATTATTTAGCGTATGATGAATAATGTGCAAAAAAAATACAAAAAAAAAACAAAAAACAACCGACTACAAAATCGAGTGAATTGTTAATGATGACATAACCTAAATAATTATTATTCGTTATTTAACCTGTAACATAACTAATGCTAGTACATTTACTCGTGTTTAGTGTTGCCCTATTTAATTTTTGTATTTCTTTTATTCACTTCTTTTTGAAGTGATAACTTCTTATGGGTGGTATAAACCGCTTCGTTACGTAACGCGTTACGGCGCCAGTCTGTCTAGCTTCCTTTTCTCTCACGCATACCGCAGCGGTAGGAAGGCTCCTCCTCTCTCACTCTAACCCACAGCGCTAGTTAGATTAGTTTAAGTTATCACTTCTGTCGGGCGTCCTAAGACGCACACATTTTTATTCTTCGTTTTGTGTGTCAACTAAACATTATATTTCTTTCTAATAATAAAAAAAGTTATCTCTGATTATTTGTTTATAATTGATGTGTGTTTTTTTGAGAATAATTGAGTGAGTATATTGTCTAAGTAAATAAAATTTTTGGTTGTTTTGAACAAAACTTTTAAAAGTTGAACTGCTATTTTGAACCGTTTATCAATCAACTAGGTCGCCTGTTCCCAATGTTGCTATTATAAAAAAACAATGGACGATAAATAATTATACCAAGGCGTAATCCTAGACCCGCGAGAAAGTTTCTCTGACCTCTGCCTCCGTTTGTCCGCATCATTGAGAACAATTACCTATTACACAAGCCTGGGAAAATACCTACATGTTTTCCTTTCACTACTTGTGTCACTCTCCATCGTACTCTACTTTATAAAAGTTCTAGAATCATACATACACAATGGTGGCAATTCAGTTAATTAATTTTTAAAATTAGGAATTGTCTAAAATATATTTTAGTTAGTCATAGCATTTGTAAAACCTATTCGGCTGGTACCATCTAACTAAATAAGGAACGCATAATTAAATTAGATAAAATAAAATAAGGATAAGTTGGTAACAGCAGAATACCAAAGTTTCATTTGACATTCTAAACCTAACTTTAGCTTATTTATTTATTTATTTAGAATAGAATAGAATAGAATAGAAAATATTTATTAAACGTCACATATCAAATACAGTGCAAATGTAATATAAACTAGTCTATGTACAGTGACGAAAAAAAGGCTACCACTCAGCATATGATACAGAACTGTGAAGGCTGCTGTATTGCTGGTTTTCAGTGGCGCCATCGTGAGTAGCGCAGCAGCTATTGCCACACGCCATGAGTGTACCACATAACACAACATAACATAATATACATTAACTAACTAAAATTGGCAATAAAGTTTTTTAAACTTACGCGATCAGAACACATTATTATAAATACTTACGGGTATTTATCGCGTTAAATAGGTAAATAAACGCGATAAATACCCGTAAGTATTTATAATAAAATTGGCAAGTTAAGGTATTTATAACAGAATTGAGGCCAATGTACCAGGATTTAGGTATATTATAAAATTAAACTTTTTTTGATAACTCATCTCCGACGCCATTTTTTTTAAACACCTGTCATGCCTGTGGTAGATAGGATGTAACATAAACATTGGCGCACCCAACCAGATGGGCAAATTCGTGCTGCGCCAGATGAGATAGAGTTACGAGATAGAAAGAGACGCCTATAGCTCAATATAATGTTGTGCACTAAGCGCTTCTGCGAGCTGAATTATACTTTGTTGCGTCGTAACAAGAGTCGCTATTTATTAACAGACTTCAAATAAGGAGGTTCTCAGAAGCGAGTGTCTTCGTTTCAGCTTAAGCAAAAATGCTTTCGTATGTCTGTCCGGCCGGCGTCTGTCCAGATGTTCTCCTCTACAGGTCGCATTTCTCAACCGATTCTCGTGAAATTTTTTGAGCAGGTTCTATAACTATAATAGATCTCTTTGTCGATTCAGTTTTTAGAAATTTTTAAATATGGCAGAGATGTGGTGGTTGAAAACGTAACAAAATCGAAAAATGTTCGCGAGGTCTACCTACAGCTCACAGAGCCACTAGTTTTATGTATGTTCACCGATAAGTAACTCAAAGATGCCTAAATCGATTTGGAAAATTCATTTTTTGTTTCAAAGGGTATACTTCCCAGATGGACCCATTTGAATTTTATCGAAATCGGTCGAGCGGTTTTTAAAATCAACAAACATCTAAATTTTGTATACATCGATAACATTTATAGATATTATAGGATATGAGATATATAGGACTTATTATGTACCTAGGTACCACGCGTGCGAAGACGCGGACAGCAGCTAATCATATATATATAAACAAAATACATCCACTTTACACT